>RAQS01000150.1:0-40935 GCA_003698115.1 Aspergillus sp. HF37 | reverse complement strand
AGACCGTGCCGACGACCGCGAAGATCGCGCTGATGACCGTGCCGACGACCGCGAAGACCGTGCCGACGACCGCGCTGACGACCGCGACGATCGCGACGACAACGACAATGACAATGACAACGACAACGACAACGACAATGACAATGACAATGACAATGACAATGACAACGACCGCGACGACAACGGCGACGACAACCGCGACGACCGCACCAAGAAAGTCAAGCGCGACGGCAAGGACAAGGGTACGTATCGATGACCACCTCTCGACATTCCCACTGACAGTCACTCGCAGATGTCCACAAAGTCCTCAAGGCCTGCAACTTCAGCACAACCACCTTCGGCCCGGCAGCGACCACGGCCATGAGCACTCTGACATCGACCACTGCTTCCAGTGCCAGCGCAACCGGCTCTGGCTCTACGGGATCTGCCACCATGGGCGCTGGATCGGGTAGCTCCTCGTCCTCCAGCGACACCGACACCGACACCGATCTCTCCAAGGGCGCCAGCAAAGCGTCCACCACTCCGTCTCCCGGAGCGGCAGCCGTGGCGATGCCCAACACTGCTTCCGTGGCAGCCATTGGAGGGCTGATGGCTCTTGCTTGGCTGTGAGGGCATCAAGTGAATGATTCAGGCGGAAGGAGACGGTCATGGGTCACGATATTGATGGCACGTTTTGATGTAATACTTTATGATTGTTTTGTTTTGTTTTGATATCACGTCCACTCGTTTACAGAGTACTCTGTATAGTTTATGTTTTTTCTGTTTATAGCACAAGTTCTCCGTGACAGCTCGACTGTTAACCTGTAGTTCGACCATGTCGTCCGGTGGCGGCTATTTAGTGCGTGTCGCAGAAGTCTCTGAGACAGAAAAAAAAAAGTTGTTGTGGCAGTACAGCACACTAATGCGGAATAGAATTACCGCTGCCCTGACAACCAATGAGCGGCGTCTATAAAAACGCTAATTGTCATGGCGGGCTACAGGAAAATCTCTAGCGTCTCCGGCCTGCATAAACATGCAGTCTGAACCCTAATTCATGCATGCACGTGGCTGCGACTCCATGCAGGTGTATTTCTATATTTCTCTACACCTTGCCAACCTGGCTAGATAATACTGGAATCTAGTCCAGAGAGCCAACATGACATCTCTTGGCTCCGGGCTCTACCCCAGAGTCACCAAGACTGATTCTTTGGGACGGGCAGGTTGCACCCGAGGCGACGACAGGCCGGGTCCACTGCATACTGGAGCACTCCATGACGGGACACTCGCCATGTGGATACCGCTAACTCACAGCAGCAAATAATCCGCGCCGGTGAAACTGCAGACTGGAGACAGATGGACAGGAGAGGATCCCTCGAATGCCGCGGAGAGACCAGTTCATTTCCCTGTTCGGCCATGCCTAGAATGACAGGCTGATCTGCGCGGCATAGCCGAGCAATCTTCTTCCCTGATTGTGGTGATGCTTTTCCTTTTTTCCATGCGGGCATATGCTTGTTGTTGCTGCTGCTGCTGCTGCTGCTGATGTCGTATACCGCGGTCGAGGAGTGCTGGCTGCTGGTGCTACTTTGCGTGTCTTCAGTGCGGGCATAGATAGCATCAATTGCGCACGTTCATCTACCAAAACCCTAAACTATGGTCTCCGTGCGAGGGACGTTGAGAGCCCAAAGCACCTGCCACTGTGGAGTCGCACTCGCTTATCAGACAGACCGTCTTTTTCGCCATAGCAAATCATCAGGAGCTGCCGTTATGGAGAGTAACCAGCAGGGTGATCCCGGGCTGGAACAAGCCTCCACGCACATATAAAAGCTAACAGTCAATTTCCTCGTCTCGCCTCCGTAGAGTTCCTACCGTCCTGTTTCTCGCGGCTTTGCTGTCTCTCGAACCCTCCCTTTCCCTCACGCGGCCATGACTTCCAACGACGTTGCTCCTGTCCACGAGAAGGAGAATAACTCCTCCTACTCGGAAGGTCTGCCCAAGACTGGAGGCCATGTTGACGACAGCCCTCAGTCCCCGCCCGCGGCGCCTGGGCGCAGGGTTGCGCTTCCTTCGCCGCTGGGGCTCATAGCTTTCGCGACTTGTATTCCACCCCTATCTTGGCGGTCTGGCTGTACACTGACGTTGTAGCCATCTTCGTCATCTCGGTGTTTGGACTGCGTGCCCGGGGCGTGCAGAGCCCGAATGTAATGGTCGGCGTGCTGCTCTTTTTCGGCGGACTGTCTCAATTCGTTGCCGGAATCATGGAGTTTGTCACTGGAAACACGGTACGTTCGTTTCAGGTCAACAGCCACACTGCAGGGACCAGCGGGGCTGACAAGGAAATGCTGTCTGCAGTTCGGCGCAACCGTTTTCTCCTCCTATGCGGCGTTGAACTTCTCGTATGGGCTGATATACCTGCCGGGATCTGGCATCATGGCAGCGTACATGGACTCGACGGGCGCGGTTACGAACGAGTTCAACCAGGCCGTGGCCATATATATGTGGGCGTGGTTCATCGTCAGCTGCCTGTTCACCGTCTCCTCGTACAAGTCGACCTGGGTCATATTCATCGACCTGGTCATGGTTGACATCCTCCTGCTGCTCCTGGCGTGCGGCTTCATGGTGGGAGTGCAGGGTCTGTTGACGGCGGGATATTCGTTCGGCATCGTTGTGTGCTTCCTGACGTGTAAGTCTCCCTATCAAACAAATGGTGGAGGATCGTGCTGACTCCTGGCGATCGTGCAGATTATGCTGGCTGTACGGCCATGTGGGCCGACACCCCAACCCCCGTCCAACTCCCGCCTTTTGCGATGGTCTAAGCGTTTGATGCATGGTGTTGCGACGATTGAGCGCTCGGTATCGGGAATTCAAGCTGGTACTTGAGGAAGGAAAGAATAATGATCGTGGGAGCGATGCTGGATGTAATCTGACCGAAGGATCTGGTCGAACTATTTAAACACCCACCCCTATCACTGGCAAATCTCACTAGGGTTTACGCTAGTAGCAGTCTTTAATTAGTTTTCTCAGAGCCTAGGGCTCACGTTATTTGATACGGGTCTTCTCGAGTCGTATATACCATGAATAGCTTGATACGTGGGCTGTACCAGTGTCATCCCCTGTACGGGGTAGATTGCTGGAGGACTGCAGGTACAGACAATCTTACCGGAAATGGAGGGCCTTTGGCAAGTCCTATATACCATGGAGTCAGATATCACGGACAGCCGCGGCCAATGGCCACGGACCGCGAACAGCACTATTGTGTGCAACATCTGCATTACCTGCATGCTGCAGGCTGCAGGGAGCATCACCATTGATCGATCAACCGGGACTCAGCTAGTTACCAGGGTTGTCATAGCTGACGCCACGGTGAAATGCACAAAAAGTTGCTGACCCTGGCGGTCTCTTGGACGGTAATCCATACGTATCCCGAAGTACTCTCCCGTAGATGTTCACCATGTTGAAGGATAAAATGGACTCTTGGCAGAACAATAACGGGGACATGGAGAGACAATTTGACGTCTTCTCCAGCAGCAAGTTCCGCGTGAACTCTAGCGGATTCTAGCGGGTGGGCTCCGTACGGGCGAATCCATCCAATTCGAAGTTCTGATTGACAGCGGATCCTCATCCCCTGACCACGTTTAATGACGAGCAAGTCATTGGGAAGTGATCCGTTAGGCCCGTTGCACTGCCTGGAGGAGAAGTTGCCGGGATCCGACATGTAATCAAACCTTTTGAGGTGTCCAATATATAGATGAAACAGAGACCCGGGGCAACGGTATTGTGTTCATTTCTCATCGGGCTGGTGTCACTGATAGATGGGGATAGATAAGCCATTCGGACTGACTCGGCCAGTGTAGGCCATCAGTACAGGCTAGAGTAGTGCTCGAGAGAAGATGCCCGCCAATCTGGCATCGCCGGCGCTAGATCAGGGGTTGAACATCGTTACCCACTCGAGCGGATCCAGCCCACTGTCTAGTGACAAGTCTAACAGTCAGTCGGGTCAGGATCCTCGTGTCGGGGTCGAATTTGTAGGTACGAGGGGGTGTTGAGTGGGAGAGGGAGGCAGGCAGTTGGAGCGTATGGAGAGTCGAGGGAGTATATACAGTACAGGTTATCCAGAGAGAGAAGCAACCGCAACTGCAAACGGGAGGAATAGGAGGGATGATAGTCCATGGAATAGCGTGTCTCAAACCGCTGTCTGCCTGGCCATATAAATGTGAAATTAAAGTATATATATTTAATTGAGCCCACCCAACGGGGGCAAAATAATCGAGTTGATCGAGTTGATATTTGCCTGGTATATCACGGGACCGTCCCCTCTCTCTTCTTCTCTTCCTCTCTTCTCTCCTCGTCTCCCTTCCTCTCTTCTTCTTCTCTTCCTACACTCTCTTACCCTCTCCCTCTCTATCCTCTTGTCTCTCCCTTTATCTATCCGCTGCTCTCTCAGTATACAGGGTACTCCTCCCGCCTTGTACCGTGCCCTCCCGCTTCTCCCCGTATCCCAGCTGCTGCCGGTTATCCGCCTGCTGGCTACTCTCCCTCATCATCACCTCATCGCAGACCTCCCAGTCATATTGGACAGTCGGGAGTGGTGGTTTTACTCGCGTCGCACCGGTTCGGGTCCAAGTGTCCGCGGTGTGTCAGGAACGCTTTATCGGAGGAAAGGCCACACTGGAAGACAGACAGCCAGACGCCTCGACCTACTGCACACGACCGCGATTTTTATAACCAAGTTGGATCCGCATTGGTGAGCGGTTTTCGGTGTTGTTGTTATTTTACGCTGCTGCTGTTGTCTGGCTCTCCAAGACTCCTTTGACCCGCTCTCCCCCGTCGGCCTGGGGATCGCTTTTTTCCGGTCGAATTCCCGCACAATTCGTCACCTTCGGCCCCCTTGTCCTCCCTCGCTGCCCTGACTGCACTCGCCGGCTTGGTCGCTCTTATGGTCTAGTAGCCCTTTCTGTTCTCTTTCGTCCTGGATTGTTGCGTGGTGGTTTTTCCGTGTCCACATTCCTCGCTTTTTTTCTGCGGGAATTCCTCTGCCGCCATGAGTTATCAACATCCCCACGACTTGTACCATGACAATCCCTCGGCGCGCTCTCCTGGTTCCCAGCGTCACCAACAGCCGCTCCACCGTCAACCTTCTCGCCAGTTCGACGCCTACGGCCCAATGCCCGTCAACCTGTACGACGACCCTACGGCCCGCTACGACACCGGCCGTCTGGACCGTTTAAATCCGTCCATGCACAACAACTCATATGCCTATGATCTGCCGGGCTCCCAGACGTGGAATCCCAATGGCTTTGCCAATCCCCAGGCCCTGGGTGGGATACGGTCGGCGTCCGCCAGCATGAAAACCGCTGCCCGCGGTGGTGGCAGGGCTGCTCTTCCAACGGTACGTGTCGTCTTTGGACAAAACATTTCGACGAGGCTAACTGGAATGGTAAAAGACATGGCTGGACCAGCAGCCCGGCATCCCAAGCCCTTTTTCCAACCTCGGACCCAGTCCGCTTCAGGGGAACCCGCTTCGCCCGGAAGCTGCGGCTCCCCAGGACGTGATGATGACCTGATTCCAACCGCCATCGTCATCAAGAACATTCCTTTCGCCGTCAAGAAGGAGCAGCTGGTGCAGCTGATGACCGAGCTGGGCCTTCCTCTTCCCTACGCGTTCAACTACCACTTCGACAATGGCGTGTTCCGCGGCTTGGCTTTTGCAAACTTCACCACTGCCGAGGAGACCGCCGCCGTGATCGAGATGCTCAATCACTTTGAGCTCCAGGGCCGGAAATTGCGGGTCGAGTATAAGAAGATGCTGCCGCTCCAGGAGCGCGAGCGGATCGAACGGGAGAAGCGTGAACGAAGGGGCCAGCTGGAGGAACAGCATCGGCCCTTGCCTTCCGGCCAGCTACACTCCCAAAGTTCCATGTCATCGCTCACGTCCCATATCCCCGCTACCTCGCCCTCGCCCGTGTCCCAGCGTGGCCAGAAGCTGGGTAAGTCGGTAATTATTGCATTCTACCTGACTGACGCTGACCGGTAGCAGATGTCGACTTGAATGACACCACGACCCTTTCGTATTACTCTCAGCTCCTGCTTTTTAAGGAGGACACCGGCCGAGACTCTGTGATCTTCCCGGCCACTCTCCCCCCGACTCAGCGGCGTACCATCCACACCCTGGCGCACAATATGGGTTTGGGCCACGATTCTCGCGGTACGGGTGATCAACGACAGATTCAAGTGTACAAAGTTGCGCCCGGGACCAACGTGAGCCCGCCGCTGTCCGCCATTCCTTCATCAGTTCAGTCCTCCGACCCTGCCCGCCGCGGACTCAACCGTGCCGCCACGATTGATTTCAGCGAGTCCCGCGGCGAGGGACCGGGTCCGTATAACACTCTCCGTGGCCAGCCGTCTTCTGGGTTCCTTAGTGTTATGGATTCGCCCGGAAATTTTGGGAACACCCAGAACCTCCGCGCCGCCAAGTCGTTTGCTGACCTGCGCTCTTACACGCCGTCGCCAGTCCCGTCGTCTGCCAGCTTTCCGGCTGCCTTGCAGACCAACGGGCCCCGCCTCCAGAACTACGATGGTGCTACCAGTGGAACGTCCAACACCCCGACCCTCACCCCCGCGCCCTCCGGTTCCTCTCTTGGCGTGCAACGGGACGACGGCCTGCTGGTAAACAGCCTGGGCAACCTCTCACTGGGCACCGGTATTGGGGGACCGAACACAAGTCCCCGGAGATTGCGAGGTATGTTCTCTTGGGAGCAGCCAGACCATCACTCCAACGCTGGACCCATTGGTAGCAACCGATCGATCGGCGTAGGATTTGACGGTCAGTCGCAGGAACGGATGCCCATCAGGCAGCCTAGAGGCCCGGCGCCGGAGAAGGGGCCGGGATTCCGACGCCAGAACGGCCACCAAGCCCGCGGAAGCGACGAGTTGCGCGCCAACTCCGGAGTGGAGATAATCGTCGAGTAAGTGTGTACGGAGACGAAGCCGGAACGGTCATATTCCTTTGCCGCAAGACGAATACGACGCACTATCACGAGGCCTGATCCTGTTTTGCGATTCCTGGATTACGATTCCATGATGGATGATGAGATGACGCCCAAGAGAAGCCAAAAAAATTTCTCTGATCTAGCCAAGTTTAGACATTTTTTTGGGTCAGCCCGAAGCTCGCACTATTTGGATGGATTCTTTGTTTTACCCTATTGCCAAAAAACCCAAGGACCTTTGCAATTCTCTGATGCGGGTGCCTTGCATGCGACGTCCTTTTTGTTTTATTACGGCGGCGGAAGGCAGAAGAAAACACGCAAAGCGAGAACACGAAGAACGACAAGAAGACTCCGATGAACCGTTGCCATGGCCGAGATATGACATACCAGCATGATTTGCATATTATTACTGTTTCGACGACGAGGTTGTATATGGGGAATTGCATCGTTTAATGAATGATCTTGCCGGGACCGCCGCTGCCTTCTAATCGAGTGTTGTTTTTGATTCTTCCATGCCTATTGAAATTCATCTTTCATGGCCTTTGGACGGTTTGGTCTTACCGGGAACAGGTTCGAGTCCGTTTGACGGCCTCACCGACTGTTTGATATTCTGGTCTGGCCTGGCCTTACCGGTCTCGTTTGGGTGCGGTATTGGACTGCTTTAGGTCGTGGTTAAGATCTAGCTTCGATTGCCCATCAATGTACTATTGATTTTTTGGTTTCAGCCCGATAGAAGTGCGTACATTTAGTTCTCCTCTAGGCAATGGTGTGTCTATATATAAATGACTGCAAGTCGTTTTCGATGAAGCCAACCCGGTTGATATATATAGTAGCTACAATGTTATACTTTTGCAAACGAACAGCTTTATGAGTTTAATAGCATATTCAAGCAGGCAGGTGAGAGCACCAGCGAACCTCAGTAGCTACAGTGGCAAACTCTGGCATTTTCTTCAGAACGGAGAAACTACTCGTACAATTCATAAAGAAGCATGAACAATGGAATAAAGCATGCAGCCTCGAGCGGGCTAACCGGGGATACAAAAAAAAAAAAGAAAAAAAAAGCAAAACGTTCTCCCTTTCCCATTACAGCGCCATGATCAAAGGATAAATACCGCAAATGAATATAGAAAAGACAGGAAACCGGGATATGCCGAACTGCAACGTCGTGAAGGGAGGATCCAAAAAAGCACACAGGTAGGGTATCCACTTAATCCTCCGACTTCTTGCCCTTCTTCTGCTCCACCTTGAGGAGAAGCGCGCGATTGATCCGGGGCAGGACACCGCCGAACGCGATGGTGGCGCGGATCAGGGTATCCAGCTCTTCGTCGCCGCGGATGGCCAGTTGCAGGTGGCGGGGGGTGATACGCTTGACTTTGAGATCCTTGGCGGCGTTACCGGCGAGTTCGAGGACTTCGGCAGTCAGGTATTCGAGAACGGCGGTGACATAGACGGCGGCTGTAGACGAGCTCTGTTAATACCATACGCGATGGACAGGCGGGGTAATTGCCGGAGAAATTTTCAAGGCGAACTAAAACATACCCTTGGCACCGACGCGCATCTTATTTTGGGTGTTGGTCTTCAGGAAGCGCTTCACACGGCCGCAGGGGAACTGCAAAGAAAGAATGTTAGCTCGGACGTGGTAGGCGGACGCGTTTTAGGCAGAAGCAGAAATGCACGACCAAACCCATCTGCGCCCATCGGCGAGGGGCCCAAAAAGAGGCAGCGGATGAAAGCAGGAAAACGATATACTAACCTGCAAACCGGCCTTCGCGCTGTGCGATTTCTGAGTCTTGCCGGTGTCCTCCTTCGAGCCTCCCTTTCCACCGATCGACTTTCCCTTTCCACCAGGCATGATGCAGAATTCGAGATGAGCGGTCGCGGAAGTGTCGGTGTCGCGTTAAACGTAAAATCGAAGCGAAGCGTCGAGAGAGCGATGGAGACGGGATTGGAAAGTGGCAGGGACACGCGTTGTTGATGGTTGAAGAAGTCAGAACTGGCCAGTCATGCCGGCCGGAAAAAGAAAGGGCGTGACACTAGTCCCGATCGGGAAGGCCTCTCGCGACAGTGGCCTCGAGCCTGGGACATGGCGGCGAGGTACAGCTCAGGCCAGCCGTGTTCAAGCACTTCAGAAGTGAAGAGTGAGAGCCACCAGGGGCTCGTCCATCGTATACTGGTGCAAAACCAGGCCCTGGATAGCCAGGGGGCGCATGGCAGAGGACGCCGAGTTTCACTCACCTGGTCCGGCACGCAACAACACGCCGGGGGACTCGGAGCATAATAAGAAGACGGTCATGTTCAGCGAGGCGCAGAACTGCAGGCAATGGGCGCAAAGGGCCGCCAAATGGAGTTCCCAGAAGCGCAGCATTGTTTGGCAGACAGACGGGCATCATCGTGGTTGACAACCGCCTGCGGATGACTAAGCGCACCAGCCACACAGCGCCGCAGAAGGGTTTTCTCCCACGTGACCGCTCATCCTGAGAACAGCTGGCTGCATTTTGCCTTGTCCGCTTTAGCCTCTTCGCTCACCTCAACTGTCGCCGTTCCTGTCGCCGTTCCTGTCGCCCCGATTCCAAAAACTACATACTGACAAGATGGTGTCGCCTCAAGTGTAAGTTGTTTTCCCGGCATGCAGGGTCTGGTGGCCTGTATACTGACGGTTCCTAGAACCAACCTGGGCATCATCCTGGTGGTGATGCAGCTGGCGAAGAAGATCCCTTTCGATGACCCCGACATCCTGACTCTCGTCCGTGGCATGTATATCGTGTCCAACGTGGCTATCCTGAGCATCTATCTATACACGCAATCCAAGATCAACCAGAAGAAAGGTATGTGCTAGCGAGATTTAATGGCGCCACCACAGTCCAAGCTGACAGGTCTCGAATCTAGATATGTCCACGCTCAAATACGTCGAGCCGGCACCCATGGGAAGCAACGAGGAGCCCCGTCCGGTGACGACGACCAACATGGACTACGACAAGCAGCAGCTGCGACAGATGTTCAAGCAGCAGCTGATGGGCGTGGGCATGATGGCCGTGATGCACCTGTACTTCAAGTACACCAACCCGCTCCTGATCCAGTCGATCCTCCCGCTCAAGGGCGCGTTGGAAGCGAACCTGGTCAAGATCCATGTGTACGGCGCGACCGCTATCGGCGAGCTGCAGCGACCCTTTAAGTCGTCCAACAGCTTCATGAACCAGGGCCAGATCAAGAGTGACAAGGCGTCGGTTGAGAATGCGGAGAAGAACTGGCGGGGCGGTGTCAAGGAGGAGTAAGCGCGCGTGGCTGCGGCTGGTGTTGACCGTTGCGAGGGCTGTTCCTGTATTATTATTATGATTGGCGACTTGGGGACTGGGCTGGGTTTCTTCGCTGTGTTTTAGCTGCGGGAGAATTGATATACCAGAGACTCAGCTGCGGTTGCGGTACAGCAAGTAGTAATCAAGGTTCTTCTAGATCAGCTGAGCTGCAAAGGAGCGGCCAGACCCATGATAGACAGCCGGTGACTGTTTCCGGCGCCCGGAGTGATACAGGGGCAAGCGCCGCGGATGACTCAGCCCCCGGACGCAGGTTGTTCCATCCGGCGCGATGCCCCTCGCTCTTACGTCACGCATTGCTTCCTCTCTCCCGTGGCCGCTGCCCGTTCTCCATGGGGACGACGCGGTTCCGAAGGAAATAGCCTAGGATAACCATCGGTCCCGAAGCGCGGACACAGAATTGCAGGACTTCGAGGCAATGAGGACCCGAAGGGACCGCGGAGAAGGGGCATGATTGGCTGGGCGGGAGCAACCGAGGAGAGGCCCAGCGTGCAGATATCGTCGTCTTCCTGCTTTGCCCGGTGTATGAAACCGGAAGCGGTGATGGCACGGCTCACCTCGGGTCTCTGCGCGCGGCGGGAGGGGTCAGGTGATTGCTGTTGCGTCAGGCGGCGGCGCTCCCTTTTCTGGCCCTCCCCCGCCGCTCTCTCTCTCTCTTTCTTCCTTTTCTTCTCTCTCCCACTGCTCTCTCTCTATCTGCTACATCCCCCTTGACCGTCTTCATCGGCTTCCCTGTCTCTACTCTCCAGGTATGCTCGCTCGTCTTGCCTCCTGCCTTCCCTTCTTGATTTGTTTTTCCGTTGCTCCTGGAAGCTCGCTGACAGCTACCCCGCCACTGCAGAACATACAAAATGGTCACCCCTAAGGTCGGAATCAACGGCTTCGGTCGTATTGGAAGAATCGTGGGTGCCCCTCGTTTGTCAGATATTCGCCTCAGCTAACCCACAGCTTAGGTCTTCCGTAATGCGTACGTGATCCGTGGCTCTTAGGCTCTGTGTGCAGCTACTGACATGATATAGCGTCACCCACGGCGGTGTTGACGTTGTTGCCGTCAACGACCCCTTCATCGAGCTCGACTATGCTGTATGTTTTGCTCTCCACAGTGGTTGGGCGTCCTCAGGCTAACGGAGGGACAGGCCTACATGCTCAAGTACGACAGCACCCACGGCAAGTTCAAGGGCACCATTGAGGTCTCCGGCAAGGATCTCGTCGTCAATGGCAAGAAGATCCGTTTCTACGCTGAGAAGGACCCCGCCCAGATCCCCTGGTCTGAGACCGGCGCTTCCTACGTCGTCGAGTCCACTGGTATCTTCACCACCAGCGAGAAGGCCTCTGCTCACTTGAAGGGCGGTGCCAAGAAGGTTGTCATCTCGGCTCCTTCTGCTGATGCCCCCATGTTTGTCATGGGCGTCAACAACACCTCCTACAAGCCTGACGTCAACGTCCTCTCCAACGCCTCTTGCACCACCAACTGCCTTGCTCCCCTGGCCAAGGTTGTCAACGACAAGTTCGGCCTTGCTGAAGGTCTGATGACCACCGTCCACTCCTACACTGCCACCCAGAAGGTCGTGGATGCCCCCTCCGCCAAGGACTGGAGAGGTGGCCGCACTGCTGCCCAGAACATCATCCCCAGCTCGACTGGTGCTGCCAAGGCTGTCGGCAAGGTCATCCCGTCCCTGAACGGCAAGCTCACCGGCATGGCCATGCGTATCCCCACCTCGAACGTCTCCGTTGTCGACTTGACCTGCCGCCTCGAGAAGAGCGCTTCGTACGACGAGATCAAGCAGGCTCTCAAGGCTGCCTCTGAGGGCGAGCTCAAGGGTAAGGCGTCGCCGAGTCGTCGGGTCTTGTACTGTTGCTAACCAGAGTCAAGGCGTCCTCGCGTACACCGAGGATGACATTGTCTCCTCTGACCTGAACGGAGACGAGAACTCGTCCATCTTCGACGCCAAGGCCGGTATCTCGCTCAACCCCAACTTTGTCAAGCTCGTCTCCTGGTACGACAACGAGTGGGGCTACTCCCGCCGTGTCGTTGACCTCATCGGTGAGTTTCTCTCCTACCGGCACTCCGGGCCATGCTAACTTGCCATAGCCTACATCGCCCAGGTCGATGCTCAGTAGGAATCCGCACGGATCGCGACGAAAAGCCTTCTGTAGCTTGTGTCCGGTCCGGCCCGCATAGCACACGGTGTTGGGAGGATTGGGACATAAAAGGTGATCTGTGAATTGAGATATGGAGGTCGCCGTAGAATATAGCCATGATAACGTGTTAATGAGATGATGCCGGTTTTGTTGACTGGTATGGAATGTCATGCAAGTAAAGGTGTATCTGAAGTCCAATTGGCGTATGATTGACTCGCCAGTTGGCGGATGCCCTTGTGGCCGTACGGACCCTCCCTTAGTAGGAAACCATAGGTGGCTCTAATTTAGAAATAATCACTTATACATATATATATATATATTTTTTTATATAAAATAGCCTTAGAGATCCCTTATATGATTTTTAAAGAATCGTCGCGTGTTAGGGGGGAATATAAGGGGAAAACTATATAAAAGCTCATTTAGATCTTAGTTAAGCGAGTACGCGAGTCGAGAAATTAATAGGGGCGATGGGCTTGGCGGCCTAAAAGAGAAGGCGGTGGGCCGAACTGATAGGACATTCTCTCTATGAGCTCTAGAGATGGTTGCTGGAACTGCTTCTACCACCCTCCTGCTCCTATAGCTGAAGCACTCGATTCATCGCCTTGTCCACGTGTTTTTTGCTGTTTTATCTACGGCAAATAATTTTGACGTTTCCCCACTGGACTGTCGCGACACGCCAGCTTCAGTAGTCAGGCTCGTCTCACTTTCTGCTCAATTAGCCAGGTGCTTGTTACCTACGCTATTTCACGGCGTCTGGGCCTGTGACATTTGGCTTAAATTCACACCACTTTGTCTGTGTTATTGCCTATTGAGACAAGTCGACCATCTGGCAAAGAACGCGTCGGCCATGAACCGATACTAGGGTCCCTATCATCGGCCGCGGAACGACTTGACTGAGAGCATCCATGGCCATGGACGGGGACGAAGACATAGTAATGGGAGACGCAAGTCTTACCATTCCAAAGCTGCCAAACAGCCAGCAGGCATCCGCAGCAAACCTGAACGTGAGAGCAGACCCCGTCCTGGGACCCTCGCCGCTTGCACAGTCGCTGCGGGTTCCTCTGCCTCCGTCCGCACAGAGCCAGACAGTCCGCGAGACATCCTCGGCGGCAGACAGTCGGCCCATATCTCCGCAGGGCATGGTCAAGTCTGCAGAGGAGTATCCCGGTTATCCCATTCCCGAGTTTCTGGAAAGGGCAGACAGTCTGATCGAGGAGAACTCTGATGTCGAGGAGGACGACACAACTGGGCTCCCGCTCGCGCATCTCCCGAGTGGTCTTTGCTATGATGTTCGGATGCGCTGGCACTGCGAGGTGCGGCCAACCGCAGACGTGCATCCGGAAGACCCAAGGCGGATCTATTACATCTACAAAGAGCTCTGTCGGGCCGGGCTGGTTGACGACCCGGAAGCTGCGAAGCCGATCGCGTCGCGGCCGCTGAAGAGGATCCACGCGCGGAAAGCAACTGAGGAGGAGATCTCGCTGGTGCACACGACAGAGCATTTTATGTTTGTGCAGAGCACGAAAGGTATGGTGGCTGCGCTTTTGGTATGGCATGAGCATAAGCTGATATGGCACAGCCATGTGCGATGAAGACTTGGTTGCACTGGAGCACACGCGCGACTCGATATACTTTAATCGCGCGACGTTTGCGTCGTCGATTCTCTCTGCCGGAGGGGCCATTGAGACCTGTCTGGCGGTCGCGACTCGCAAGGTCAAAAATGCAGTTGCTGTGATCCGGCCACCCGGGCATCATGCGGAGCATGACAAGACCATGGGATTCTGTCTTTTTAATAATGTGTCGATTGCAGCGCGAGCGTGTCAGCGGCAATTGGGTGAGATGTGTCGCAGAATTCTGGTCCTTGATTGGTAGGTCTTCCACTTCCTTCTGGTCTGTACCAGCTGATAAGCATAGGGACGTCCATCATGGTAATTATAGCACGGCACGGCTTTACTAGAGAGGCTTACATGCAGTAGGGAACGGTATCCAGAAAGCGTTTTATGACGACCCGAATGTCTTGTACATCTCCCTGCACGTGTACCAGGATGGGAGGTTCTACCCCGGCGGCGATGATGGTGATGAGGACTCCTGCGGTGCTGGGCCTGGGCTTGGGAGGTAATTTGTCTGCTCAGAGATGTGCGCCCTTGCTGACTGGGCAGAAATGTCAATATCCCTTGGTCTCAGCAGGGAATGGGCGATGGCGACTACATGTATGCGTTCCAGCAGATTGTCATGCCGATTGCGCAGGAGTTTAACCCTGATTTGGTCATTGGTAGGTGCCCTGGCGGATGTTAGTCGTAGTGCTAATATAGCGCAGTTGCCGCCGGGTTTGACGCTGCAGCAGGGGACGAGCTTGGTGGATGTTTCGTCACTCCTGCTTGCTATGCGCACATGACACATATGCTGATGACGGTTGCGAATGGCAAGGTTGCCGTCTGTCTGGAGGTACGACATCTCAAGTTCATCACGGCGGCGCTAACATCAATAGGGCGGGTATAATTTTAGGTCAATCTCGAAGTCGGCACTGGCAGTGACCAAGACACTCATGGGAGAGCCGCCAGACCGACTCATTTCGACCTCCGCGTCAGAAACCGCAGCGGAAACAGTTGGGCATGTCGCTAGGATCCAGTCGCAGTTCTGGAGTTGCATGTATCCGAAGATTCCACAGGAGAAACGGATGTGGACAGACCGGCTGAATGGTATGTTGCATCCAGACCGAGGTGGATATGGAGCTGACTACGAGCAGATGTCATCCGGTCCTATCAATACAAGCAGCTGTACGACAACTACAAGCTCACGCCGCTGTACATATACCGGACGGCGATATCCAAGTCATTCGAGAACCAGGTTTTGGCCAGCTCGAACTACAACAAGGCTGTTCCTCTGATTGTCATATTTCACGATCCGTATGTAACCCCGAGCGAAGTAAGGCTCTGCTGACATGACCGTCCAGACCTGAGATCATAGGCACGCCGCATCCGGTGACGAACAAACTGGAAGCGCACAACTGTTGGCTGGTACGCGGACGCCACAAATAACATGCTCCATGCTAACTCGCGAAGGCTGATATTGTCAAGGACTACGTCGGCCGGGCGGCGGAGAATGACTATGCCGTGATAGATGTCAACATCCCAAAACATGTGCAGCTGGATCCGGTGAGTGTGTAGCTTGGACTATCGGTTCTGTGGCTAATTTGCAGACGCCTGGGAGCTACGAGGAAGAAGATGCGAACCGGCCAACAGCCACGGAGGAGCTGGCGGGATATCTGTGGGATAACTACATCGAGTGAGTGCGAGCTGCGCGATCGCAGATCACTGGGCAGTCGGCTAATTTTCTAGACCGAACGACGCGACTGATATCTTCTTTATTGGAATCGGAAATGCGTTCTACGGGGTTGCCAATCTGCTGATTAACAGAGGTAAGGCGAATTACAGCGGTATTGAAGGATACGAGATTAATATCAACTCCGCAGACACGCTGTATCAACGAATCAACGGGGTGATCTCCTTTGTGGCAGAGCACCCCGTCCGAGCCGTGGCATCGCACACCCAAGTGTGGTTGTCGAGGTGGTACAAGGATGTAAGTATTGTTCTGAATCAATCCTCGCAGCCGCTAATGCCAGCCAGCACTCCCTCGTATTTGTCTCGCAGGCCCACGCAGTCTGGAGTGCCGACGACGGGCGACGGAAGCCGTCAAAGCGATACGGCACTCTGATCCAGTCGCCAAAGAGGGGGCTCAGCGAGATGCTGTTGCATCACAAGGGAGACGTATTTGAGTGGATTGACGAGCGGGTCAAGCCGAATGCGAGCGAGGAAGAGGAGCAGGCTGAGAAATCGCCCAGAGGCAAACAAGCCCAATGTTGAGGCGGATGGGGAGCGGTCTCTTTCTCGCATGATTCATTAGCAATTATAGCAGCATGCATTTCAGCGGCCACCGGGGTTCCATGCAGCCTTGTCCCTCTGCTCCGTACAAACCACAGCAGACATTCTCACACTAGTCGACAATTGACGTCACTAGCTCCGAGAAAGCGCGGAATACGAGGCAAGCACTATCCCGCAGTCTAAAACAAGGCCAACGAGACCTGTAGCTGCACGGGTGGCTGGCGGCGTCGATGTAACTGTCTCACCTGATGACAGTAGGGCTACCAGACCAACCCACAAGACATGTCACTGTACTGCAGAAGTTTCCCTAAATACTGACCAGAGTCTGCCAGCCCCTCCAGCCGCATTCTTTTCCGGGTATCGCATGGACACGAGGTGCCGGTGCCTTGGCAGATGAAATGTCCCAGGCATCGCAAATCAGAGCGTTAACTGGGCTGTGGCCTGTTTAAGACATGCAGGCCATGGCATGATCTCACGAGTTCGCTTGGAGGGTCGAGAGGGGATGCAGTATGCCCTAGTTTTGGATCTGCCGAGTTGAGGGCCTGGTTGATGGCAGAGGACAAGATATAAAGAGCAAGGGAGACCTCCTTCAGATCTGTCAGACAGATCAGAACATACTTCATATCAATCCGCCTGTTTACAGAACATACCAAGTCATCATGAAGTTCGGAATCGCCCTCCCTCTCCTCTCCCTCTTCAGCCTCCTCACGCCGTCCTCTGCCGGCAGCGCTCCCCACGGCCACGCCGTCGTGATCAACAACTGCGCCGACCCGTTCTACTTGTGGTCTGTGGGCGGCTCCTTGGGCCCGAGACAGAAGGTCGAGCCCGGCGACAACTACTCGGAGGCGATCCACCGCGACCCGGTGTCCGGCGGCATTGCGATCAAGATCACCGAGGGGGAGAACGGGCTGTTTAACGGCAGCCCGCAGATGATCTTTGCGTACAGCCTTGCCGGCAACGGCGTGTGGTATGACCTGTCGAATGTGTTTGGAGACCCGTTTGGCAGCCACCCCGTGTGCGTCGAGCCCGAGAAGGATCAGTGCCCGTCGATTTGCTGGCCGGAGGGAACGAACCCCGGTGGAGGCAACAGTGTCAAGTCGTGCACCGAGGGAGGCGATATTGTTTTGACTGTTTGCTCGAGCGGTTGCTAGGTGAATCAGGGGTGTGATTGGACGAGGATGGATGGCTGTTTCGGGTGATGGTTGAGGGTCATTTTTGATGCTTGATGATTATCGTTAATGCTTCATGATCTACTTCTAATCAATTAAGTGCTTGCATGTGTGCAGTTGTATATTCCGAACGGAGAGGCGGTTATATTCTGCTGGCAGAGAAAGGGAGCATGATTGGTTCGCAGTGGTGTGACCCGCATTAACCACTGACCGCCGCCCATTCTGCCTTTATTGCGCGGCTTGGCAGAGCCATTTTCTCACCGCCTGCCTCTTTTATCTGTTATTGGCTCACCGCCCTCGGAGAATGCTGTGTCTTCTGTCTTCACTAACTCCTCCTCTCTTCTTCTTCTCCGTTCTTCTTGTCTGCTGGATTATTATCGCTGGTCTTCATATTTAGACCGCATTGTTATTTCATTCATTCGGTGTTGGACAGACACTGCCTTGTTGCCCGGATTGGCAATTTGCCTGAACTCGCTCCTGGATGCTTCCAAGGTCCTCTGCGGCACACTTGTGGAACAGCACACGCTCGTTGAACCTGTTGTTCTTACCCCCAGGCCTCTCGCTGACTCCTGCCTATCGTTTCTCTGCTTCCTCGTCCTCCTTTCCGTCTGCCTGCCGGTCCTTCCAGCCTCGCTGCTCTTCATTCTCCACGAAGACAATCACTATGAGTGCAGTTGAGCGTCTTACCGAACATCTGGACAAGCCAGAGCTCGATGATCGCTCGTACCGTGTCATCCGCTTGCCGAACAAGTTCGAGGCGCTTCTGGTCCATGATCCCACCACCGACAAGGCCAGCGCGTCCGTCAATGTCAAGGTGGGGAATTTCTTGGACAATGATGATATGCCGGGCATGGCTCATGCCGTAGAGCATCTGCTCTTCATGGGGACTCGTAAGGTGAGCATAGCTGACTGGAACTGCTGCCTCTGTACAGGAGAATAACCCTTGTCATGTAGTACCCGCAGGAAAACGAATACAGCCAGTATCTCGCCGGTCACTCGGGAGCATCCAACGCCTATACGAGTGCCACCGAGACAAACTACTTCTTCGAGGTATCGGCCACGCGCGAGTCAGACGATAAACCCACCGCAAATGGAACTGCTGCCCAAGACGACAGTGCTACGTCGAACGGTGTCGCCGCCAAAACGCCCAAGTCACCACTGTATGGGGCTCTTGATCGCTTTGCGTCCTTTTTCGTGTCCCCCCTTTTCTTGGAATCGACTGTGGACCGTGAGCTAAGGGCGGTGGATTCGGAGAACAAAAAGAACCTTCAGAGTGATGCCTGGCGCATGATCCAACTGAATAAATCGCTCTCGAGCCCTGCGCATCCATACCATCACTTCTCCACCGGCAACTTCCAGACTCTGAAGGCGGAGCCGGAAAAGCGTGGTCTGGATGTCCGCAATGAGTTTATCCGATTCTACGAGACACACTATTCGGCGAACAGAATGAAATTGGTTATCCTTGGGCAGGACTCGCTGGACGACATGGAGCAGTGGGTCAGCAGCTTGTTCAGCGATGTGAAGAACAAGGATCTGTCTCCAAACCGGTGGGATGGCGTTCAGCCATATTCGGGCGACGATATGGGCGTGCAGGTGTCCGTCAAGCCGGTGATGGATTCGCGTTCTATAGATATCTGCTTTCCGTTTATGGATGAGGAGCACCTGGACGCTTCCCAACCGAGTCGGTATGTCAGCCACCTGATCGGACATGAGGGACCCGGCAGTATCTTGGCCTACATCAAAGCGAAAGGCTGGGCTAATGGCTTGTCTGCTGGCGCCACGCCAGTCTGCTCCGGGACCTCGTTCTTCACCATCTCCATCCGTCTGACCCAAGAGGGCTTGCTGAAGCACCGCGAGGTCGTCAAGGTGATATTCCAGTACATCGCCATGATCAAGGAGGGCGAGCCCCAGCAGTGGATCTTTGATGAAATGAAGGCGATGGCGCAGGTCGATTTCCGGTTCCAGCAAAAGTCACCCGCCTCGCGATTTGCCAGTGGCTTGAGCAGCATCATGCAGAGACAATTGCCCAGGGAACATCTACTCAGCAATTCTGTCATCCGTGATTTTGAGCCAGAGTTAATCAAGAAGGCTCTGGCTTATCTTCGGGAAGATAATTTTAGGACAATGCTCGTTTCCCAGGAACACCCTGGTGATTGGGACTGCACCGAGAAGTGGTACGGGACGCCGTACAAGGTCGAAAAGCTACCGCAGGACTTCATGGCGGAGCTCCAAGAGGCTGCGACTTCTACGCGCGAGACCAGACCGGCGAGCTTGCATCTCCCGCACAGGAACGAGTTCGTCCCGACCAGGCTGTCCGTGGAAAGAAAAGAAGTCTCCGAGCCCGCCCAGGCCCCGAAGATTATTCGTCATGACGACCGGGCGCGGGTGTGGTTCAAGAAGGACGACCGGTTCTGGGTCCCTAAAGCGACAATCCATGCCACGCTCAGGAACCCCTTGGTCTGGGCAACTCCGGCGAACTACGTCAAAACCAAGGTCTTCTGCGATCTTGTCAAGGATGCTTTGGTGGAATACTCGTATGACGCTGAAATTGCCGGCTTGGACTATAATCTTTACGCCGGCATGCAAGGCTTGGAGATTGGCGTTATGGGTTACAACGATAAAATGTCTGTGCTTTTGGAAAAGGTGATGGTGAGCATGCGCGACTTGGTCGTCAATCCCGATCGCTTCCATATTTCCAAAGACCGCTTGATTCGATTGTACCGAAATTCGGAGTACCAGCATCCGTATTCCCAGATCATGGAGTATACCAGACACCTCACAGTGGAGAAGACGTGGATCAGCGAACAGTTCCTTGCTGAGCTGGAGCATATTGAGCCCGAGGATATTTCGGCGTTCTTCCCGCAGATTCTGCAGCAGAACCATATTGAGCTGTTGGCCCATGGCAACCTCTACAAGGAGGACGTGCTCCGAATGACGGATTGTATCGAGAAAACCCTGCAGCGCCGTCCGCTGCCCAAGTCCCAGTGGCTTGTGAGACGTAACCTGGTCCTTCCGCCTGGGAGCAACTATGTCTACGAGCGGGCGCTTAAAGACCCCGCCAATGTCAACCATTGCATCGAGTACTACCTGCTGATTGGAATGATTCCCGACGATGATCTTCGAGCCAAGCTCCTCCTTTTTTCGCAGATGACCGATGAACCAGCGTTTGATCAGCTGCGGACTAAAGAGCAGCTTGGATATGTTGTGTGGAGCGGAACCCGCAATTCGGCCACGACCATGGGGTACCGGGTGATCATCCAGAGTGACAGGAATGCGAAGTACTTGGAATCGCGGATTGATTCCTTCCTCACCAACTATGGACAGGCCCTGGAGGACATGGGAGACGCGCAGTTCGAGGCCTATAAGAAGAGCATCATCAACCGGAGACTGGAGAAGGTGAAGAATCTGATTACGGAGACTTCCCGCTTCTGGCTGCATATCGCTTCCGAGTACTATGATTTCCTCCAGCATGAGACCGATGCTGCTGCCATCAGGAACCTGACCAAACCGGACATGGTTGAGTTCTTCAAGCGGTACATCGATCCGTCGTCTCCTTCCCGAGGCAAGCTGTCTATCCACCTGAATGCACAGGCCGGGGCGCATGTCAATGGAGCTGGCTCTTCGGAGCACGACGAGGGCAAGGATTGCAATGGAAGCGTGCAATCGGGAGTCAAACAAATCCAGGAACCGACCTATGTGGCCAGCGTTGCGGACTTCAAAGCCAACATTGCGCTGACGGCTGGACCCAACCCGACTACGGACCTCAGCGAATATGAGGATTTCGAGGCCAAGCTTTGAGCTGGCGTGACGATTTGCGTACGATGATGACACTTTGCGGGCTTGGTGTTGGTGCAGATTTGGGCTGTGATGTATTGTAGATTCGCCCTGTATGCAGTGGTATGTTGATAGAATAGCACAGTCGCAATCTACAATTACTACTTAGTACTCTGGACTGCTGGTGGTTCACTGTCTTCGTTGTCTCGATGGTACGTACAGTAGAGCTGGAAGGCGGTGAGCAAAGCAGTATTGAAGCAGCTCCGACGGAACCACCACCGCAGCTAGAGATACTTAACGTTCTCTCTTCGCTCGTTCTCTCCGACTCTCGACTCTGATCAAGCGCGCTACGTTAAGGCACTGCTTGTGGACAGCTGCGTCCAAGATGTCAACCACAACAGCCCCCGCGATGCAAAGCTCTCGCCCGTACGTCCCCCCCGCTTCCTATCCAGCCATGTCCGCGATGATATTCCACTCTCTCCAATGGCACCATGTCCCAGCCGACTGATCTCTTTGAATCTAGCCCTATCCTCCCGAAGGACTTCGCCTCCCACCAGCCCGAGACCGTCCGCCTATACCCCCTCTCCAACTACACGTTCGGCACCAAGGAAACGCAGCCCGAGGAAGACCCGTCGGTGCTGGCGCGCCTAAAACGCCTGGAAGAGCACTACGAGAAATATGGAATGAGACGGACGTGCGAGGGGGTTCTGGTTTGCCATGAGCACAACCACCCGCACGTGTTGATGCTGCAGATTGCGAACGCGTTCTTCAAGCTGTACGCTCCAGACCAGAGACCGAAAAGCGGACACGGATGTCTAATGAACGCAGACCAGGCGATTACCTCAACTACGAAGACGAGGAGGTCGACGGGTTCAAGAAGCGACTAAACGAGCGGCTGGCGCCGGTCGGCTCGCAGTTCTCGGGCGAAGGCGTCAACGAAGCGTGGGAAATCGGCGATGCGCTGGCGCAGTGGTGGCGCCCGAATTTCGAGACCTTCATGTACCCGTTCCTCCCGGGACATGTGACGCGGCCGAAGGAGTGCAAGAAGCTGTATTTCATTCAGCTGCCCGAGAAGAGTAAGTCTTCTGGTTAATTGTCGTCTGCCGTTGGATCCGGGCTAACATACGGCAGAGGTCCTCTCGGTGCCGAAGAACATGAAGCTCCTCGCTGTGCCTCTGTTTGAGCTCTACGACAACACTGCGCGCTACGGCCCGCAGCTCTCTGCTATCCCCCACCTGTTGTCGCGATACAATTTCGAATTCGTGGACGAGAGCGACAACGTCGTTGCTGTCACGCCCGGGACGCCTCTGTCCGAGGAGCAGGTGCCCAAGACCAAGGTGCTTGCGGGCGAGGGAGCTGGCGAGGGAGAGGATACCGGGATGGGGGACTTTGGAGGCCAGGCAGAGAACGGAGGGCAGACTGAGCAGTGATTAGCCAGGAGTTGCATACGATGCTAGGTGTGTCTAAAGCCCATCCTGCGTGTATGATACTGACTGGCTACTAGCATCCTCCCTGTCTAATGATTTTTAATATGTAGCTGTCCGTTCAAGCCATATAAGTGCCAGTTATGGGGCGTTTAGGAGTGAAATACATTCTTTATTTCCTTATTACATGTTAAATTGAGCAAATACAACTCCTAGAAAGCACATCCCTTATCCATACACAAAGGATTCCTGGTGGTATCACCATGGCGCCTGATTGAATCTATGAATTCCTGATTAGGCAATCAGAATTAACTCGGAAGAATTGTTCTTCCAGCAACGGGGAATCCTTTTATCCGGGAGGCACATGTTCACCACCTCCAGACATCACTTCACCCTCGTAGTCCTAGACAAACACTGCACTGAACCCTCGAAGCAAGGAGCCAGCTCTCCATCATGATAAGCCGAGCTGTGTGGCTCGGGAAGACGCAGTCGGGCTTGTATTGCTCTTGATGGGACATAGGGCTGTTGATCGCCTGTCTGGCTGATATGCCGGCCTGATCCGAATTATACCAGGAGCAGTGTCTCCATCGTGACGGAAGATCCCATCTTGTGTGCTAATATTGGTACGTGTAGCTGTTCTGGCCTTTCTCTCAGCCAGTCCAGGAACGCAGCTGCCCAGAGCGGACTGTATGCCACCATGAGGAACGCGCTGCTTGCCTTCGCGAGTTGGCATAGCCTTGAAGGCACAGATGCTGTGGTGCTCCTCCTCAAGTGCGATATTTGATATTATCTATTGGAGTGTATCTTCCACGCGATTGCTGTACTCCAGAGATGAGGATCCGGCGCCATGGACTCTTCAAAGGCAGTGTATGAGCATATGCAATGGAGGCCAGAGTCGCCTACATCAGCTGTCGGACCTAATGGCGAGTCAGCCTCTGCTTGGGTGGTCAATTGGTACTGTCAATCTCGTACAGGCCATGTCGCTGATTGCCCCAATCGCGGGTTGTGTCACTTGGAAACCTTTGGATTGGAGGCCACTAGCTGGCAATGACACCAGCTAATAGGACCTCTATCTGAGAGACCAGACCAGGATGTTCTAAGCGAGAGCTGTCCAGAGGTTGGTGAAGCAGCGGAAATGTGAAAGTGCTGGGCTAAGGAGAGGGAGGCCTTGATCTTAAGCGAAAGGCCACTGGCGACCTCTCTCTCCCTCCTCCACCATCTCCCATCCTGATTTCTCCCCTCACCTTCCCATCCATCCACAGTCATTTCCGGTGGTCTCTGACCGTCCTCCATCATGAGGTTCGGAAAGAACTACTCCCAGAAGCAAGTCCCAGAATGGGCTGCCTACTACGTCCCCTACAACTCGCTGAAGAGACGTTTCAACGATATCGTCAAGGAAGCCCACGGCTCCAACAAAATAGCCTGCTTCGCTGGTATGTCCTCCACCGTTTGCTCCATAGCTGTTCTGATCATGTAGAACTGTACTCGTATATCGAGCATAGTGCAAAAGTGTTCCAAGACTTCAACGACACACTTCACAGCTTTCTGAAAGAGCAGTTCAGAGTCAACGCTATGCACTGCATTACCGAGAAAGAGCATTTTTACCGGGGTGTCATCGAACTCCTGAAAGAGGCCGAGAAGCTGCTTTCGTTTGGCCGGGTGAATGAAGAGGCCATCCGCAGGGTGTACAGGAGGATTGCGAGATACAATCGTTCCCACGGCCTTGCCGGTGAAACCAAACAGTTCATAAAGCTGGACCGCGAGAAGACAACTCTGGCAGACATCGACAGCATGGAGGGTTATGTGGCTGGCATCGAAGACCGTCTTGTCTCTGGCCCGCCCGACATGGAGTACCTGCTGACAATTTCCGAGAATTACAGAATGAACTACGCCGAGTCTGTCTGCCTCGCTGCGGAGCACGAAGATATCGACGCTCTCACCGAGTTGATCGACGAAAAAGCTGCGGGTGATGGCGCATCGGAGCCGCGCTTTCAGGATCTTCTCTCTAGTCTAGTGCTGCTTTCGGTGTCGTGGCACGCTAGGAAGTCCGTCGACCTTCTCCTGGAAAGAATGGCCGCCTTTGATGGCATGATGTATCATAGGCTTATGAACCAGATTATCGCGATCGCGGGCAGAATGCATATGAAACTGGAGAAGATTGAGCTGAAAGAGCTTGATCCGGTTGAGCAGAGCAAAGTCGAAGCGACAACCTCCACTGAGTTCTTTGCCCATGTGCTCGACCACATTGCACCAAGCAAAGAGGCTGCCATGCTGACGACGGATGCCCTCGGGCGCCTCCCTCTTCATTACGCTGCACTCTACGGCTCGACGGATATCTGTGAAATCATATTGAAAATATTCGAATCCAGGACTCCGAAGCATTGTGTTAGATCCATTATGACGGAGGACGATAAGGCGTACACGCCTTTGCACTACGCGGTGATCTCGAACCATGTAGCTATTGCGAAGCGCTTCGTCTCCGTCTTTGAAACAGGCTTTCAACTGAACAAACCAGCCACGGCTCGAGTGATGGCAAGCACTATGAAAGACCTCCTTTCCGTGGCCTTGAGCTATCAGTACGATGAGATGGTCCACCTTCTGGCGACGTGCAGCATTGCGCCCAGCATACACCCTGACAATGAAGAGTCCGCTCTCTATGTTGCAGCTCGAATTGGACGTGCCGACTACGTCAAGCTGCTGATCCAAAACGGCCGAGCGCATGAGGTGCACCTTCAGCAGTCGGTTCGCGGCTGGACTCCGCTCTTCATGGCCTGCGCAAAGGGTCACTCAGCCGCGTCCGAGGTGCTTATTCAGGCTGGGGCGTGGCAGGGCCTCCATGACTGGGACGGACGGACTGCCAGAGAGCATGCTGCAGCGAGAGGACATGTCGCATTAGCTGAAATGCTCACCGTGTGCAAGAGTGAGTTTAGGATGGGCGGACCTGCAGCCGTGCCTCTGAAGCCGGATACTAGTGCCTATTTCACACCTGGGCCTGAATATGACTGCAGCTACGTCATTGTCAACCCCGGTATTGTTCAAGAGGGCAAAACAGCTGATTTCCTTGACGTACCGAAGGAGAAGCAGGCCTCTTACGGAAGTCGGTTTGTGCTTGAGATGTTTAGCTCCGAAGGAAGCGACGTTCATCGCCTGAATATGCTCTTTTTGGATGACCACACTCATAGGCCTTTCTTGTTTTCGGTCTTGAAACCCTCGATTGCCTGGCTGAATTTCAGATTGCATCGCGCAAACTTGGCTGGCACCGGAACCGTTGTTGTTGGCAATGGAACAGCCAAGTTGGAATTGGGACAGGAGCGTGACAGCCTTCTCCGAGCTCGTAATGTGCCAATTTTGGATAACAAGAGGTGGGAGGTTGTGGCCACTGTCACCTTTACTTTTGTGATAGCAAAACCGTTCGCGCTTGGTGATCTCCCGTCGGATAGGCGCCCTCATGGAGCAGAACGTGCTGCCGTTGTCGGACGTGGAGGTGCGTCTGCTGATTCTCTCGCAGATTGCGTTGCTGACCAGACAGGTCTTGGTCTGAATGGTCCTGACCATGGATCTCACCAGACTGGGGAGAATGTTATCGAGGTGAGTTCAACCCTAGTCAGCTGGCCGTGTTAACACACAACTAGTCGTGCCTCGCACAGGAAAAGCTGGGAGCTTCGCTTGTTCAAGTAAGTACCGCTCAATGCAGCCATTGACACACTAACAGCTACTAGATTGGTACTTGCCCTGGCCACGAGGCGTCCTTTTTGCTAACGGTGGCAGGTGTGCAACTAACTAAAGACCATGTGCCCGTCGTTTGCAGCGAACTCTCTTTGATCAAGTCAGGACAGGAGGTTCGAGTTCATGATCTGGATTTGGAGCAGGTTAGTCACTTCAAAACTCTTGGGACGTTTCTAATTCCGCCAGTTCAAGCATGCCAGCAGCGCCCAGTCACGCCTGGTATCCGAATTGGGAAAGTTGAACATCGAAACCGATTGCGATAGACGTCGTGCGACATCCTTGCCAGGCCAACAGGAGCATGGTGCCGATGTCCAGGAGAGTGTCGGATGCACCCCTGGCTCCAACAGCGATAGATCAAGTGATGAACGTGTCCAGGAAACCCCAGCCACGCTGGAAGACTTGCTGGTTCGGCTTCCAGAGGATGTGGACCTCAACATTGAAATCAGTGAGTTTGTCCTGGCCAAAACGAATAGGTTCTAATGACTACAGGATACCCCAGCGTCCACGAAGCCAAGAAAGCGGTTATACCGCAAGAGGCCATAGAGATCAACACGTTCGTCGATGCGATTCTCGACAAAATATTCAAGTTTGGAAGCGCCCGCTCCATCGTCCTGTCGTCGTCTTCGCCGGAGATCTGCGTCCTCCTCACTGTCAAGCAGAAGGTGTACTCTGTGATGCTCGTCGCGAATGCGGGCGTCCAACCCATCACCGACAAAGACAAGAGGACCAGCAGCCTGCAGGACGCTATTCAGTTCACCAAGCGCTGGAACATCTCCGGCATATTTTTCGCCTCGGAGCTTCTGGTCCTCTGCCCGAGATTCATCCAGCACGTCAAGCGCCTGGGCCTGACCTGCGGCTCGTACGGGGCTATGAACAACGACCCTGGCAACGTGAATGTAAGCGTTCCTGGGTGGTTTGAAAACGATGCATGTTAATGATATGATGCATGACAGAAACAAGCGGAGTTCGGGATCGATATGGTCGTGACTGATTGCGTTGGACCGATTGCGGCGAGCCTGGAGAGCTGTCGTGATCTGAAGATTCCTCCTGGATGCGAGACTTGCTAGGTGATTGTTTGGATGTCGGAGGGACCGTCTGGAAACATGGGTTGGCTGTTTGCTGGTGATGTTCTGTTGACTGCGAGGGCTTTGATTTATCCCCGTTGTGGAAATCTATTGGAAAACACACCAAAAAAAAAAAAAAGTACTTGGGTTGAAGCTACAGGTTGAATGAAAGGTATTATTGATGCCACATGGTGAGTAGCTATCTATGTGTAGAGTAGGGCCATCGCTGGGTTGGGACTACAGATCTACTGGATATTGGCAGACATCCAGGCCACGTACATGCTAATCTCGTAGACAGCATGAACAGCGTAACCGTATTGATGGCGCATGACCGTATTGGCCCACGCTGCCGTATGTCTGGTCGATTGATATAGGGCCAAGAGGTATGATGAATTCTGTATTCGAATTCAGCGATCGAGCCCGGAGTACTTGATTGATCACGGAGGCGACGAGAGACGGTGGTCACGTCCGATGCCCCGGCTATTCCGCCGGGTCAGCATGTCGATCCATGGATGGCGTCTTCGCAGCATTGCCGATGCCAGCGACGTCCTGTTCGTACATAGCCATGGCAGTCGGCCAGCGGACAGAGAATCGCAACCAACTACCGGTGTCGTCAGCCATGATCGTACGGAGTACTGTACGTAGAATCCTCCTCGAGGGGTACGTACACGTACTCCTGTCGATCAGGACGATCCACCGAACCACCGCCTCGGCCAGGAGTTCCTTGGGAAGGACAGGAGAGTAACACACTCTCGACTGCCATCCGGGTACAAAAATCCTCCCAACCGTCAGACAGGTCCTACAGCCCGCCGGAGCGACGCAGCAGAGAGGTCTTGCACTGCACTGTAGCGCTGAACGCGTCATCGGTGTGATAGACAGCCAGCCCACGACTCTCTGGCACAGGACGATCAGCGCGAGGAATCCGTCTGCCGGAAGGACACGGACATGACATGACCTGAATTGACCCTTGTGTGTCCGGCTTCTTCGCCGTCATCGATTAGAGCTTGCAGAGTTCCTGTCGAGGAGCGCGCACACGGACGGGCCGGGACTCGACGGACTCGACGACGATGGTACTCTTCGGCGGAGTGCAGGGGCCGCGGCGGCGCAGCCAGGGAAAAGCGGTGATGCTGACGATGGTGCTGGTCTGGGGGCTATACATGGTGGTGTTTGGGGGAGCCGGAGGGGGAGTGAGGAGGAAGAGCGAGAGTGAGACATGGAGGCGCGCGTGGGGCTCGTGGCGCCCGCAAGCCACCGTCGGCGCCACGCCTGGCCCTGGCTCTGGCTCTGGCTCCTCTTCCTCCTCTTCCTCCTCCTCGTCCTCCCCGCAACACTTGCAACACCCACTCTCAAAGGCCCTCGTCGTCGCTAGCACCAAAAACGATGACACCTCCTGGCTGTTCTCACAGCTCGCCGACTGGCGCAAGAGCATCTACGTCGTGGACGACCAGAATGCCGAGTTGAGGGTGCCATTGAACAAGGGCAGGGAGTCCATGGCATATCTGACGTGCGTATAGTACCTCCTGTTTCACGACGCCTCAGCGCTAATACACGCGACAGGTATATAATCGACAACTATGACCGCCTCCCCGACGTGATCCTCTTCATCCACTCCCAGCGCTACCAATGGCACAACGACGACCCGTACTACGATGGCGTGCCGATGATCCAGCGCGTGCAAATTCCCTACCTCCAGCAACAAGGCTACGCGAACCTCCGCTGCGCCTGGATTCTGGGCTGTCCGATCGAGATCCGCCCGCACACCGCGCCGCACCGCGAAGACGTGCATGCGGGCGAATACTTCCAGACCGGGTTCATGGAGCTGTTCCCAGACGCCGAGGTCCCGGAGGAAGTGGGCGTGTCGTGTTGCGCGCAGTTCGGGACGACGCGGTGGAAGATCCTCGAACGGCCGAGGAGCGACTACATCCGGTTTAGGAAGTGGCTGGCCGAGACGGAGCTGGCGGATGAGCTGAGCGGGCGGATTATGGAGTATTCCTGGCACAGTATGCTCCCTTACATCCGCTTTATGTTTGTCGAGCTGTCTAACGTTGGCTAGTGATCCTGGGCCAAAGCTCTGTGTACTGTCCCACGGCCGAGGACTGCTACTGCAACGTCTTTGGGCTCTGCGGGCTGTCCTGCCCGGATGAGGGGCGTTGCGACGAGCGCTACGTGCTTCCGCCGTATTCCAACCTGCCCGCTGGATGGCCGTATCTCGGCTGGAATGGCCAGAAGCAGGATCCCAGCATAGGATTGCCAGAGCCTTTCCATAGGCGACAGGGCTGAGATCCAGACGAAGGGATAATCGGTCTTGACACAGTCGGCTGGTCGACTACGATCTAATACAGCAATGCCTTCATGAGACGTCGTCACCTTTGGTGGATTTGTATATATAACAGCCTGGACATACTGAATTTGAAAAACAAATAATTAGAATGATCTAACCTGCCTTTGAATTACTGGAGACTCTCCCTGGTCAATTGCAACTAGATATCGGCTTACTCATCCATGTGATCCAAAAGGGGTAATATTGAACTTCCAACAACTACAACTACTTGTTTCCTGCAACTACCGGAGTACACCTTCACCATGCTAATAATCGGCCTCACCGGTTCCATAGCCACGGGCAAATCCACCGTCTCATCCATCCTCCGCTCCCCACCGTACAACCTCCCCGTCATCGACGCAGACGTGGTAGCCCGGAAAGTGGTCGAGCCGGGGACACGCGGCTACGAGGCGATCGTGCGGTACTTTGGGCCGAGCACGCCGGATCTCCTGCTGGACGCGGACGGGTGGACTGATGGCGGGAAGAGGGCGCTGAACCGGCCGGCGCTGGGGCGGCGGGTGTTCGGTTCGAGCGCGGAGCGGCAGCGCGACCGACAGATCCTCAACTCGATCGTGCACCCGGCGGTGCGGCGGGAGATCTACAAGGAGCTTATGCACAGCTACATGCGCGGGCACTGGGCGGTGGTGCTGGACGTGCCGCTGCTGTTTGAGAGCGGGATGGACGTGCTGTGCGGGACGGTGGTGGTGGTAGCGGTGCGCGACGAGAAGGTGCAGATGGAGCGGCTACGGGCGCGCGATGCGCATCTTTCGGCGGAGGACGCGGAGAACCGAGTGCGCAGCCAGGGCGACGTGCAGGGCAAGGTCGACAAGGCGCAGTTCCGCGGGGCCGAGAGTGCCCGCGGCGTCGTGGTGTGGAATGACGGCGGGAAGGAGGATCTGGAGAACGAGGTGCGCCGGGCGATGGCGGCTGTCGCTGGGTCGAGTCCGCTCTGGTGGACTTGGTTGCTGCTCCTGGTGCCGCCGGTGGGCGTGGGGGTTGCGGTGTGGAATCTGGTGCTGAATTTCTGGAGGCAGAAGAGCTGGGAGAGCAGGATGAGGAAAGAGAAGGCCAGGCTCTAGAGTTGCACACAAGCATTTTCTTTGAATATAAGTTATCAACTTACTCCGATATATACTCCAGAGTGTAGAGTATGCACCTTCCCAACCTGGCAGGGGCGGTGGCAGAACCCCATGTTTTTTCTACCATCACCCCTCGTCCATCTACCAAGCAGCCATTGCATCTTCCTTTCCACCCAGTCGTCCGACCCTCCGAACGTAAACCATGGCTATGTCTACCTGGTGATTCGCACACCTGACTCCGCGATGCGAACGTTACGAATGCGACAAAACAGAGAACCTCACAAGGTGTGCGCGCTGCAAACTAGTGCTATACTGCAGTGGAGGGCATCAAACATGGGACTACGATTACCATATGCCTATCTGCAGCTTCATGACGAAGAGAAAAGAGCGTCTCGACCATGAAGAGGAGAAGCTTCGCTCCGAGCCTGGCGATGGTATTGTCATGCCCGCCAATCCCTTCGAAACCTCCGTTGGGCATTTCTGGGGAATCCACGGGACGCGTAATTACATGCGAGCGCGGATTGACTACATCGATGCCATGAAGCATATCAGCACCTACAACTCCGTTCAAACGCAGGTAGAACACGCTCGGGACATGCTTCGGCTGTGTCGCGGCGACAACATGGGGACCCGGGACTGGGTGCCGTCGCTCCTCCTGCGTTTGGGCCGCGACCAGGAGTGCTACGATTTCATCAAGTGGTGGTGCATAACGGCAGATCATTTGGACTGGACGGAGCCAGGTATTGTTCACCCGGACATCCGAGGCGCCAACGCATTCGAGCCAGTCACAGACTTCGCCCACGAGGATAGCGAGCTCAGCATGATAAGTGCCTTGGCTCTTTTGAAGATCAGACTACTACTCGACCTTCTGGCACTGCAGAATTCGACGGGCGTACCGTCTCTCCAGGAGCTCCCGCGCGAGACATTCAACTCCATCCGCTCACACGTGCCGCGCAACTCTATTGTCAGTCAGAATAGGGCTCTGCAAGAGCGTCAAAGTGTCACCGCTGAGATCCGCGAGCTGGAGAGCCAAGCACATCAGCTTTATGGCTATGTCAACGACAGCAATCCCTCCTTCTGGAGTCTCCTGCTCTAACCGGGTTGTCTCTTGGAGGAAGAGGAAAGGCCTCGTTCTTACGAATGGGGAAGCATTGAAGAAGCGCAGATCATGCTTGGGTATTCATACAAGGCTTGGTGTGAGACGCCCGGGGCACTCGCATTCATCAAGGCCAAGTATGACAACAACGGCGGGCGACTGGTCCCTGGCACCTAAACGGCTCAACTCTCATGTTAAGGGTCTTGAGATAGAGCCGGAGGCTATCTCGTGGTGAAGGACTTCTACGTTAGTAGTAGCATATATAGTGCCAGTACTCCAGGTCTAGATGGGCCAATCTGATACAGCTACATAAGAAAACCTACGCGGGAAAATCACTTTTGTGCTGTAGATAATAGCTAAAGTATCATCAAAGGACCTGGCCTCAAAAAGAGCGCTCGCATAATCGCCGAGATACGCGTAAATTGACTGCATTCACCCTATAGCACTGAAGGAATCTTCTGTACTCGACTCTTCTCCCAGATCAACCATCCCTCGTTGCATCTCGACATGAGGTTTGACCTCGTTCCAATCGTTTAAGCGGTCATTCGTTGGCAAGTCGGTTTCCTTTGTCGTTCTCTTCGTTCTGCAGGATGTCGCGGCCGCGCAGAGCCAGCGGCATCGAGGGCCCTGACAACGGCCATATGGCTCTCCCTGACATCACCGGCAGAGTTTTCGATTCCCACGCCCGGTCCACCTCGTCGACCAAGCCCAACCGTCTCAGTGCTTCAGGTGCCGCGTGCTCTGAAAGGGACTTCAATATCCTCTGTATGTGATCGATCCAGGCTGTCTGCCAGATCCAGCTTACCAGATGATCTTAGTCGATGCGCCTGCCGACTTCGTACGTTATCCCGGCCGGAGATGGTGATTCGGGTAAGGCTGACAGAGACAGCTCTTCCACCGCTACGGCAGTTCGTTTCATTGGTTCAGCAACTTCCTCCACAGAGCCGCCAAGGCATGGTTTCGCGCCCAGCATCCTATTTTCAAGTGCCCTACTGACCAATGATAGTGGGCAAAGTCGAGCATTGCGCACCGTGATGAGCAAGGCAGCCTCCTTTCCTCGGGGAAGACTGCTTTCCGTCGCTTTTCCAAACGCGACATCAATCAATTCGACGACGATAGAGACGAAGACGATGGTAGAAATTGGTACAGATCGCATGTCCGTTGCGGAGATCGGATCATCGACGGAAGACTGATTGAGCTGACCTTGGAAACGATTGCCGAATTGCCGGAGCCGGATGAAATGCGTTGAGAAGGATTGGCACGGTGTACTTATTCATTGCCTTGGTACCCATTGGACGCAGTCCATTGGCGTAGGTATGTCGTTGAAGCAAATCGGCCCGGCTTGATCGCACTTGTTCTCAATAGACACGATCCATCTACTTCTGTTTGCGCTTGCGTTTCTTCTCTTTGTCGCTGTCGTCCTCTGGAAAGCTACCCGATATGCTTTTGACACCGCGCAAGCTGACAGGTTTCTTTTCTTTTGGCTTTGGCTTTTCCTTCTTGACCTCCGAGTCAACCTGGTCGGGATCCGTCCAGTCGGTTGCCTATTTATTTGTCAGCTGGATCCAACAGATACGACCGCACGGACAGAGAGCATACCCCGGTCTTTTTCCGCCTGAAATTTCCATATGACTTTCTCCCGCCGTAAAGCTCCTCGTCGTCCAAAGAGCCAGCTGCGACCACATTCGGCTGCGGCGCATATTGACCAAAGCTGCCCGAGTAGTCAAGCACCCATTCAGACTCACCAGCCTCTGCCGCCTGGCGGGAAATGGCCTCTTTACGCTTATCCTCTTCGGCGGCCACTGCAGCCGAGACGGTCTCTAGATCTGCGGGCGGCTGCGCGCCAGGACTGTCGGATTCGCCTTCAGTCGAGAGTCTCTGGCGCTTTGGGGTGTGGGGGTCGGAATCATCAGCAGACTGGGGTTCTTTGGTGGCAGCAGTGGCAGCAGCACGCTGCATGAACTGGGATACTGTCAACTGAGTCCACAGGCCTAAACATTGAGTAACACACTTTCATAGTGAGTAGGCGCGAAGACATGGTCTTCTCTGGCTTGGAGCCATGTTCCTGAGACGAGGGCATGGTGAGTATGGTAGTTGATGTTGTTTGCTGTATGGAGTTGTTCTCCAAGAAAATAAAATTCCGTGGCAGAACCACACCGCCCGCAGCAACGTGACCCGGACTTCACCTCCGCCTTTCCCGCTGTCTTCTTGACATCGAGCTACCACCAGCTTCACGCCAACATGTTCGCCTCCGCCCGAAGCCGTATCACGGCTCTGTCGTCGACGTGGTCGCCCCGATTCATCGCGCGGGCCAACTATTCCGCGACTGTGCCGCGATTCTCCGAGAACTTTGAGCAGGCCAACGATCCCACCCCTCGCACCCCCAAGCCAAATGTCTCCGCGACCAATGCGGTTCCCAACGACTCTGTTAGCGCCTGGGACGCGCCGCTGAAGGAAGAGCCCGAGGCCGGCGAGCGCAACCGCCAGCTGCAGGCTCCGAATCGGGCCAGCACATGGGCCGTCAGCCAGGCGCCGAGGGAGCAAGCGATGACGGGTCCTCGTTTTGAACAGACGATCATGGAGTACCAGGTGTGTATCTGCGTGGATTATGCGCTGGCGACGGCCTGTTCTGGAGCGATTGCTAATATCCCCAGCCTCAACCGATGGCGGCCATCGAGCTCATCCACAAGCAGCCGGTGCGCTGGACAAAGAGCCGGGCTGTCAGCTGCGACGGTGGCGGCGGACCCCTGGGTCATCCCAAGATCTTCATCAACACGGACAAACCGGAGATTGCGACCTGCGGCTACTGCGGGCTTCCTTTTGTATGTCTCGAGAAACCGGGGAAAGCATGTATACTGATTCTGTACAGGCTCACGAGCACCACCGCGCGTATCTCAAGTCGCTGCCTCAAACCAGCTACCCCCTTGAACCGCACGGGGACTCGGCAGAGGTGAACGAGGCCCAGCGTGTTACGGAGGGGGGATTGGAGCAGCGGTAACGGAGCATTGATTCATGGCGTTGGCTTTTCCGTCCGACTGTGGTATGTACAGAAACAATGGACTTGTTAGACTACGTTAGCGTGGTAGGCTACTGCTATTTGTAGCTATTTGTAGGCACGATAAATCCATGAATTGCATAGCCCAACAGAATGACATGAACCTGACAGCTACCTAAACCACCACTGCTGATTCAAACCCCCATTCCTCTCCCAGAGGATAATGGGGTTGCCATTCGCAGCGCGATCCCCAGCATTATCTACGACTCTGCCGGGGAAGGCGACGCTCTCGATCCTGCAGCAGTTAGCTTGCCAGCCCAGCGGAATACCGGCTCCAACATACTCATAAGTCCCATTCCTGTTGCGATGGATCCGCCACCGGACTCTGCGATCAGTCGGGGAAATCAGATTGCCGGTGAGCTGGCCTCTCCCATAAGCTGCGATATCAGCATAGCCCTATGCCATACAGCAAGGATATACACACGCGGAGCAGTGAAGTAAGTGCCCGTCGCGTCATTCAGGATGAGATACTCGAAATAGCCGACCTGGGCGACCTGCCAGTGCTGGTTTTTTCCGCCGTGGTTCCGGCTGCGAGGGTTAATACTGGCCAAAGGGCAAACGGACAGCGTACTAGTTAATTAGGTCTGTTCCGTCCGCGCTTGATCCAGCCCGCAGGTCGATGACAGCGCCTGCACCCGCGGAGGCGAACATGTACACGCCCGGCTGTACGGCCATGGTAGAGTCAGTTGGGCTTGAGGTCATAACGGAAGCGAGGTTGGTATAATCGGAGTGAAAGTGATGGTCCTGCCACAGGAGCCCTTTATAACAGGCTGGTCACATAGCTAGCACATGTACGACGAGATGACAGCAGGAAGGGGCCGACAGGCAAGTCATTCATACAGCTGGATTCCAAATTCCTGCATGGTGCCACCACCACCGGCAATGCCTGCACAAGGATATCATATCATGGAACAGAAACTTGTTTATCTGCTATGCCGTATGTTCATCCCATTCCAGCGCCCACAAGCAGGATCATGTATCACAGACTCCCCTTGACAGCCGTTTCCTCCGCGGCGAGTCAGTTCTTCTCGCCCTGAATCGTCGCAACCACCTTCCGGGAATGCCTGCTGGTGCGGAACTCCAAGAACCAGATGCCCTGCCAGGTGCCGGTGGCCAGCCTGCCGTTGGAGATGGGGACATTGACGGACGTGCCGACGAGTGAGGACTTGATGTGGGCCTGTCTGGAATTAGCATCCATCATCTGCGTCACAGTGTCAAGGACAGGGGGACCAACCGGCATATCGTCCTCGCCCTCGGCGGAGTGTCTGTACAAGGTGCCCTTCCGGTCGGCGGGGGCGACGCGGTCCAGGGCGTCGCTCATGTCGGCGCGGACATCATCGTCAAAGTTCTCGTTCAGGGAGAGGGCGCAGCTGGTGTGTTGGACGAAGAGGTTGAGCATGCCGACCTTGTAGTTGCGGAGCTCGGGGAGTTCGGAGAGGACATGGTCGGTGACCAGGTAGGAGCCGCGGGAGCGGGAGGGGAGGGTGAAGGATTTCTGGAACCAGGACATGTTGGCGGGAGGGACAGAGACAGAGATTGAGTACGAGTACAGCAGGACAAGAAGGGAGAGGTTGAGGAGGACAAGCGACGAGAGGAGAAAAGGTGGCATGTTGGTGGTCGTCATAGGTGGGATGCCGGCTTGTTATGCCTGAGGTATATAGCCCTAACAGTAACCCTGTATCCATCTTGGATCTATCTGCCTCGAGAGACCAACAACTACTATGCCCATACTGACGCATCGTACTCGTCCATCATCGCTGTGTACTCGGCACCCCCCGTGGCCCAGCCCTTAATCCCCTCCTCCAGCACCAGGCTCTTCAGGTCTCCATCCTGCCTCTCTTCGAGGTAGTCTGCAAACCAGCCCGCTGCACGGGTTCCACGGCCTCGAGACGAACCTGGCAAGATCAGAATTCGGGACTTCAGGTTCTCAATTGAGGAGAAAAAAACTAACCACAATACCAAACAACATGCTTCACCTTCCCATTCGACAGGAGAGAATAGAGGGTTGGGATGGTAGGATACAGGCTCTGGGCTGGCAGGTTCAACGATCCTCGGATGGTACCTCCCTGCGTTTAATGTCAGCATATACATCAACCGTCATATCTCGACAGACCTCAAAATCGGTCCGTCGCAAGTCCACCAGCACAAAGTCCGTCCCCGCGCGCTTTCCCTCCCGGAACCATTGTAGTAGCTCCTGGCGGGAGAGGGACGGGGCGACGGTCCTTGGGGCGGGATACGAAGCATGCCACGGGATTTCGGCAGACATTGCTTGGTAATATTTTATAATGGGGTGCCAATGGTAGTCGTAAGAGTGGTAGAAGTTGCCCGATTCTGGTCAAGGCTGGTGTGTTGTTCCGGCAATATGATTGGCTGCCCGTATACAAAAATCAGCCAGCCAATCAGCAGCCGCCAGTGACATCCTCTACCAGATGTTTCTATACAACATATAAATTCTCTCCTTGTTGATCATGCAAAACATTACTTTGGATTTCTGTTACTTTTCTAGCTGGCCTACTGGACCCGTTTCGCAACTCGTCAAAATGTCCTCTACACAAGCCCAAACAGGACCGCCACCTAGTCCAGTCGACTGTGTCAGCGAGCCAATTCGCGACGTGGAAAAACAAGGCGTCTCCCAGTCAGACGAAATTCAAGAAAAAAAGTCAGCATTCCAGAACCTCGGCCTCCTTGACCGGTTTCTCGCGATATGGATCTTTCTCGCCATGGCCATTGGGATCATCCTCGGCAACTTTGTCCCAAGCACGGGGCCGGCGTTGCAAAAAGGGACTTTTGTTGGAGTGTCTATTCCAATAGGTAAGGGATACTCACAGCGAAATCTTCTATACGCTAACAGATCTCTTCAACAGCGGTCGGTCTTCTCGTCATGATGTACCCCATCCTCTGCAAAGTCCGCTATGAGTCTCTGCACCACGTCTTCCGGACCCGACAGATTTGGGTGCAGATGGCATTTAGCGTAGTTATCAATTGGATTATCGCTCCTTTCTTCATGGTATGTTGCTCGTTGTCTGCGCGAGTTCCGTACTGATTCTGAATTTGTTCAGCTGGCGCTAGCCTGGGCTTTCTTGCCAGACGAACCCGAGCTGCGACAGGGACTGATCCTGGTTGGACTGGCAAGGTGCATCGCCATGGTGAGTGTTCCATATCGTCTGCCGCCTATCTACTACTCACACACCCTTCTCGTCTCAGGTTCTGGTCTGGAACGCGCTTTCTGGAGGAGACAGCGAATATTGCGCTATCCTCGTTGCCTTCAACTCGCTCCTCCAAATGGTTTTATTCGCTCCCATGGGCGTCTTCTTCATCCGTGTCATCAGCGGCGATCCGGTTACCTTCGAATATGCCACCGCCGCCAAAAGCGTCGCCGTATTCCTCGGCATCCCCTTGGGCGCTGCAATAGTGACCCGGTTCGCGCTTCGATGGCCGTCGACGGCGAGCTGGTACGATCAGGTATTCCTGAAGTGGCTCAGTCCGTGGTCTCTCATCGGGCTGATATTCACGATCCTGGTGCTATTCGCTTCCCAGGGCCGGCAGGTGGTCCATCAGATCGTCTCCGTGATCCGGGTTGCAGCGCCGCTGATTGTATATTTCACTGTTATCTTTTTCGCAACCCTCTTCGTCGCCTATAAGCTGGGGTTCGGATACAGGCTGGCGTCGACCCAGAGTTTTACTGCCGCTAGCAACAACTTCGAGCTGGCCATTGCCGTTGCCATTGCGACGTTTGGCGCAAATAGCGACCAGGCTCTTGCAGCCACTGTTGGGCCGCTGATCGAAGTGCCGGTGCTGTTGGGGCTGGTCTATGGTGTGAAGTTCATAGCTAGGCGACTGGACTGGAAGGATTAGATATATTAGATATACCGATGCAATCAGAGAGGGCGGTAATATACGGACATCCGTGAAGGATGGCAGATGGAATCAAATTTTTGAGTACCTAATTCTAGCAACTGATAAAAGGAATAGGTCACCTTTCGCGGTGAGGTTCGGAAACGCAAATACGGTTCACAGCGTCAACCTGGCGCTGCGGCTATGGGGTACTCCCAGCTCCAATTTGGCCGGCAAAAACAGCAAAGACTGCCGGACTCCAGAAGAGAATTTCGCGTAGAAATTGAAATTGGCCCTTGACATGAAAAAGACGGGGGAAAGGACGGATATAAATGTGTTAGTAGAAATCTATGACTGTATCAGACAGTTAATGAAGTGAGTCACGGAGTGTAGTGAATACTTCTCTCGTCCATACTGGCCAGCCATAGATGGTGAGGTTATCTGTAATTAGCCCTAAGTATACGGATCACTACCGCTAGCAACTTGTTTCCTGCCTACTCTACGCCCTCGACACCGTTATCTCGACCAGTAAGAACTTCCGCCTGGACAAATGGATTGATTCTGCACGCACATGGACTCGGGATAGAAATGACGACTCCATGGCCAATTGTTATGAATACAGCGCCCGGAACCAGATCATGCTTTCGGGACAAAACGGGGAGATCTCGGACACTGCGTGCAAGGAATGGACTGTCGACGTATTATGTACCGCGCTGGGAGATATCCACGAGTATATCCAATCCACGCGCGGGAAGAATACAACGGTACCGCATTGCATGCCCAGATAAGGGAATTGGAGCTCAAATGGCAGCATGAGACCTGGGTGGCGAGGGGATCACGGTCAGCTCCGAACTGGGTCTGCAGACTGCGCTGACGGCGATGATGGAGGAGTTGCCGGGCATCTTTTACCATAGGGTAGGAAGACTTAGGCAATGAGTTCTGTCTGTGTTTGCTTGAACCGGGAGAGGTAAGCTTGGGACGATGGGGATTTCTAGACGCAGTGGCCGAACGCAGACAGCCAATATCACTCATCCTCATTGACATTTCCGAGATCGTCCATCACTTCGCTATTGTTGTCCAAGCCGGTCCACTTCGTCTTCCCGTCCTGGATTTCGATGGCTCGTTCCCCGTAGAAGATGTGACAGCTGCATGATACTGTCAGATTTCCCGGGAAGACCAGCTTAGTCTCAGCCTACCTCACTTCAAACGCTGTCCTCCATTCCAGCTTCTCCTCGGGCGACTGCCCAAAGTCAATCGACTCCGGGAAGATCAAGCACACGCGACGGCCCTCGTCCATAATGGGTGAGCGGCAGAAGGAGCAGCATACTTTGGTCGGGGTCTCGTATTCGCGGGAGCGATGGGCGGAGTTGTAGAAAGTCAGCCCGGCGGCCCCTTTGGTGAAGAACATGTCGGATTTGTGGAAGATGGCGGCCCACTGGAAGGGGGCTCCTACTGCGGTTAACACGACATGACACCAGGTCCATGAGCCCGATGACTCTAACCATGCATGACCTGACACCCGCGGCAATGGCAGTACTTTGCATTCAGCGGCCTCTCCCGGTTGAGTCGATAGGTGACCTGGCCGCACTGGCACTTGCCGCGCCATTGCACGGGGCCGAACTCGTCGGGGTGCTGGATGTGGTAGGGAGGACGGTGCTTCCACTCCTCGGTTTCATGGGTGGACTCGGGGAAGAGGTTGGTGTAGGCGGGCTTGGGGAGGGGCGAGGCCGAGGCAGGGATTTCCTCTGACATGGTGGATGGTGGATGGCTGGGAGTAGTAGTTGTAGATAGTAGAGGAGTTGATGTCAGTAGATGTACTGGATGGAGCATGCATAAATAATGCCATGCATAAAGGTATCAGGCATCAGGTATCAGGCATCATATATCAGGCACCAAGGCACCCAGCAGCCACACCTGAAACGCTTGGCAGCACCAAGGCGGAGAGCCGAATTTAGCTCTGTCGATCGATCAACTCAATGAATCCCCGGCTTCTCTCGCTCTCTCTCTCCTCCACTCTCTTCTTCTTTCTTCTTTCTCCTCTTCGCTTCTTTCCTCTCTCTCCTCTTCTTTCTCTCCCTCTCCCTCTACTCTCTATTCC
>RAQS01000149.1:0-41254 GCA_003698115.1 Aspergillus sp. HF37 | reverse complement strand
CAACGTATAATCCCCACCCCAATCCCTCCTCCTCGCCTCCCGATTCGCCTCAACTGGCGCCCATTCCCACAGCTCCGTAAGCTGCTCCTCGCTCAGCTCCTCCCCTGCACCTTGTCCAGCCTGACCCGTCTCTGGCCCAGCCCCAGCCGTAGTCCCAGCCCGCTCCCGCCCCCGACTCACCCATTCCTCAACTTTGGGATCTAGCTTCGTGCGCAGGAGCTGCTCGAGGATGTTTCCGTGTGCTTGCGTCGGGTATGTCGGGGCTGGGTACGCGACGAGCGAGCCGAACAGGTCTTGGTTTTCGGTCAGGTGCGAGGACAGGGTTTGCAGGTTGGAGGAGATTATGTTGGATTGAGTTTGGAGGGAGGGCCTGGTACGTTTATTAGCGATTCGGCGGGCTGGTTTACTGGCTGGGAATGGGAATGGAGAGGGAGGGGGGGTGTGTTAAAGTAGGGAAGCTGGATGGAAGTCATACCATGATGGAAGCGGGTCGGTGGTGTTTAGACTGGCGATTAGCGAGCCCAGCGAGTGGGTGAGCTGGATTAGGCGCTGACGGGACTGTTCGAGGGTTTTGAGGGCGTCGTGCGAGGGCGCTGTCATTGTCGTGAGCAATTGGGGTAGTTGAGTGTAAAAGATGTTGGATGCTGGATGCTGGGGTGAAGGGGAAGTAGGCGGAGTGGACGAGTTGCCGCATTGGGGTTACTATATTATTTTCCTCCTCCAACACTAGAGACTCTCCCACAGCAAATTACACAAAACTAATTGCACTTGTCTAATCATTCGCCTCGTTATCATCGTGTCAATTCCGGAAGTACCCACACAGCACCAGCACCAAACACCATTCAAACACCAATAAACGACCGCATCTAGATCGTGAGACACCCTATCGCGTTCACCGACTACGGATAATACCCATACGACCCCTTCTCCATCACCGGCGACCTCATCCCATGGGCCATCGGCAGCGTTGGCTCCGCCACCTCCACAAACCCCGGCTTCGAGAACCCGATATCGTCATGCCCGCGGCCGTCAGCATCGACGAACCCGAACCCAGTCCCGTAGGCGTACTGCGCGTGCGCGTGCGGGTCCCAGCTTTGCCGCGACGGCGTGCTGATTGTCGTGTCGTTCCAGCGCGCATGCAGATGCGAGGACTGGCGCTGGCGCCGCGCGCGCTTCCGCCGTCGCCGGATGAAGAAGAAACAGCACAGGACCGTGCCGCAGACGACGAGGACAAAGCCCAGGATCGGGAGCGCGATTACCAGCGTTAGGTTTTCGACTCCGTCGCCGCTGCTGGTCGGTGTTGAAGACGGCGCCGTGGACGGGAGGAGCTCCTCGCTGAATATTCGCCCCGGGCTGATGTCGAACGGCTCGCCGGCCGGCGTCGGGAAGTGGCAGTTGTACCGGATCGCCTCGACGACTGGTGGATTCGTTCTGTTAGAGGGAGGGAGGCGGCGTTGGCACATGGGGTGGTGGGTGTGTCACTCACAGTTGGCTAGGTAGTCTTGGTTCGTGGTACGGTTGTAGCAGAGCTCGCACCGGTCGACGGCGTTGTCGGCGAAGGACGAGGTGCTGCAGAAGGTTTCGAAGTTGAGGCTGCTTGGATTGCGGAGCTCGTACTTGAGCGCCGGCGCCAGGTCCTGGCAGGCCACTACGCACGGCGATGAGATGTTGACTATCTGCTTCGGGTATCCAAAGATACAGGATGCGAGGGTGAAGCGAAGATTGTCTGGATGCCAACATGGTCAGCGAGTCTCTCGCGTTGCGTCGACTACATACAAAGGCCCCAGTTCACGTCTGCTTCCCCCGTGTCTTCGTCGACGTAGGAGCTGTTCAGTTCACACTCCACACACTCCACGAAATCGGACCCCTTGGTCGTGGTTGAAAACAGCTTGTCCTGGCAGACGATCTGGGACGAGGTCGTATTTGTCGACGTCCGATGGCAGACATCTTCGCAGGGCGACCCTGGGGCTGTTCCTAGCCCCCAAACCGCCGACGTGAGGCAGCTGAGCACGACAATGGCCGAAGCCCATATTGTCGTCGACCTTGGGCCAGGGCCAAACATCACGTCGCAGTCAGGTACTTGTCTGAGAACCCTCAAGACTCAGGAGACTGACTGCGTGCCGGCCTGTTTCATGTAGTATAAAGACAAGATGAAACGGGTGGGACAGTTGCTTAATTCCAGCGAAGCCCGCCATCTTGTATCTGCCGGTCGACGGGGAGCTGCGGAGCAGGCAAGCTAACCAAAGCCAGTCAAGCCCACGCTACGAACTAAGCGTTCTTCCGGGCGCTAAGAGAGCGAGTCAGAGGAGAATACTCGAGCAGAGCCAGTGATGAAGATCCGGAAGCAACCTGGTTCGTTGACGAGCGGCATCATGCAGTGTGGCAGCAGCAGCGATGGATTGGCAGACAGCCAGTGTGATTGTGACGCTAGCTGCAGCGGCCGGCGATTCGACGCTGCGGGCGTTCATTCGCTGTTGGCCTGCAGTAGTGCGACTCTGGTGCTCTTCTATTGGTGTGTGCCGGCAGGGATCGTGCGAACCATCGTGATATCAAATACAGGTGAAGGCTGGCTCTAGTTGCATACAAGAGTCGACAAACACGCCACGATGCAATCGCGCCATCCCGTTCTCGCAATCCAAGCCAAGTAACGAATGGCCGAACACTCTAGCAATATGAGGAGGCACTATTATCCATACAGCTCGTCGTACGACGGCACCAACTCCTGCCTCAGAGCGGGTTCCTCGTGGTACTTCGAGCGCAACTGGTGCTTCTTCTCCTGATAGGCAGCATTGTATCCCAATCGGGGATCGTCTGTCCAAGAGGCCGACGACGCCGCGAAGCTGGTTGTGTGCGAACTGGCCGTCCCGGGCATCGAGCCTGTTGGTTCAGTCGTCGTGCTGCTCTGCTGGCTGTATCGCCGCATACGCGAGGTGAACGACAGCGGCGGCGATTTGGACGCTCGCTGCGAGTTTCGGGCTTCGTCTGTCGCTGTATTCCGTGTAGTTTCTGTATCTCGTCCCCTTATCCGCACTGTAGGGCTGTCCTCGTCGCTATCCGACCGGTCGGCTGCGGCGTCTGTATCCCCCTGAGTAGCAGCGCTGTCGCCGTTGTCCCCAACCCCAGGGCCCAGACACAGGTGGGCATGTTTCATTCTCGACCGACATCGCACCGTCGTATCGTAGTGCCCAGTGGGCATACTGGCCACGCCCAAATCGCCGGAAAGTTCATCGCCACTTCCACTTCGGCGTAGCGAGGCCGGGAGTCGAGATACGGTGCCCTGTGTGCTTGATGAGGGCTGTCGATGGCTCTGGCTTTCTTCCGACCGGGCCTCTGTGGCATTGACAGCAAACCCAGACGGCTGGTCCCACTGACTCCAGGAGCCTTGTGTAGGGTACGAGATGGAGACATCGCCCCATCGAGAATGGAGCTCAGTCGCCAGCCTCCTCTTTCGCTTCAGTTTCCGGACGAGAGCCGAAACAGCCTTCAGCGGACCGACCATGGGTGAGCGTCGTCGTGCTGTACTAGGTTGTCAGTGTTGTTGCACTGCATGAAGCAGCGACGTTTGAAACGGCCCTCTTACCTACAAGGTTGTCTTCCAACAAGAGCCGGAAGATGAAAGGGACAATTGCAGACAGAGGGTCTGGTCTGAACAGGCAACGTGCCTGTTCATATAGAGAGAGGTGCGCTATCAAGGCAGATCCCCAGCAACATAGTATCCTGGGATAGGCAGACCAGACAGGCAGCATCCTGAAAGAAATCGGTCGCCCCCATGTTGCAGGCACAGCAGCGACGGACGCCGCGTTGAAGACCCGACAGCCTGGGACCAACACCAGAGGGGAAGATGACGACGAGCAAGCGACACTAGTATAGAGCACTAGAGACGGTGCAGGGTTGACGAGAGGGGTTTGCTCCCTGCGGCACAGTCATGTCGGCCACATCCTGGACGATGCCGCTCGACGGTCGACTTGGCAAGGCGCTTTGGGCTGCGGACGGCACGAGGAACAAGGTCGATCGTCGTGCCGCACTCCAGCCAGACGGCTCCATTAGCCGCTGGGCTGCTACACTCCCTGCGTCTGTGGCCCGCGGCGTGTGTTGTGTTGGCCGTAGCTCTCCTCTTTGCTGTCCTTGCTGGGGAGTGAATGCACCCCATTCTAGACACGGAATCAGAGGTTGGTGATCAGCGAGAGGGCCGGTCTGGGTTTCCGTGGTCGCTCTCCGCGGACTGTTGATCCAAGCAGTGGTTGCGGTTGCGGCTGGTCCTGGCCGGTATGGACGGCGGGATTACTAGTAATGGTCGAAACAGACGGCCTCCCGACTGCCTCTGTCCCTTCTGATCTCTGGAAACTAAATCGATTATCCACCGCCAGCGCCTGATGCGACCGTGTGGGAGCCGCGTAATGGACTGGGTTCGGCGGCGTCGGCCCTAGGCTGTTCTGGCCGATTTCCATGGTCGACAGTGGACGGTCGACGCGCTGGTATCTGGACGGGTCGTATGTCGGCAACGAGGCCTGGTATGCGGGCGGTTGGTCTGGTTGAGGGTGCGTGTCTGACTGCCTGGATAGGCTGGCGCTGAAGCTGAAGCTGTTGGGATATTCGAGCGACTGGGTCTTGTACGCGGGGGGAATATAGATCGGGAGAAGCTGTCGCTCGTGCTTCCTGGGATCATGGTCTTTTCTCTTCCGGAAGCGGACGCACAGGATGACTCCAGCTGTGACTGTTGCTGTCAGCTAGGGCTAAGGCTGGCTGGCGGGATAGGCAGACTCACGGACAATGAGAACAAAGCCTCCCACGACGACTCCGATGATGATCTGGTTCGAGGTGCTCTCGCTGGGCCCGTTTGATCGTTGCAGGACAGCCATGACGGGCGAAGGGCTGATTCCCAACACTGCTGCTCCGGGGATAGGGCTGAATATACTTATAGACTGCTGCCTTGATGTCGCCGCGTTTCAGAACAGCAAACAACGCAACAGTGGCGCCTGCAAAAGCAATCCTGCTATGCGCCCCTTTCAGCCTCCGTTACTTAGTATAGCAGCAGGAGCTGTATCAGCTCTCGAAATAGCAGCCTAGGCTGCGTCAACAGCCGCCTAGGCTCTGAGGCGTCGAACAAGCGCCGCAAGAGCCAAACAATTGGACCACGCTGGCGAAGGATCCGGGCCAAGAGAGATTGACCTATTCTTATTTTTATTCTAGGGCCTAGAGCTAGATGCGAATCTCCCAGCTACTCAGTGAAAGGCCGATAAACCGCCAATCCCTTCTCCGACTCCAGATCCACGGCCACGCCCTGGCCGATAAAAAAGACATAGCCCTCGTTCAGCTCGTGCGTCTTGTCGCCCGGCGTCTTCATGCGCCCGCTCCCCTTGGTGACAATCATCAGGCTCGGTCCGAGGATTGCCTTGTGCGTCTCCTTCTCGCCGCTACTCATCCAGGTGGCGAGCACGTTGAACTCGCTGAACGGCGGCGAATACTGATCCGTCTTGCCGTTCATGCCCTTGTCACTCTTCATCCGTGGCAGCAGCGCATCCGACGCCTTGTGAGGGCGGAACGTCAGCGCCCGCGCAAACAGATCGACGTTGTCGCGCTCCGGGATCGGGCAGAAGCCCGTGTTGAGCACGTTGTCCGACCGCGCCATGCACTCGACAATGTCGCCGCTCAGATACGCATGGATGCTGTCCGCAGGCACGTACACCGACTCGCCCGGCCCCAGCGTCATGTAGTTCATCAGCACCGCCGCCACCAGGCCCCCGTTGTCGAACTCGCCGAACTGCTTCCGCAGCCGGTCCAGCATCCCCGGTATGTAGCCCGCCTTGCCGAAGTTGGACTCCGGCATCGCCCGCAGCTCGCCCGCCGCCTGCGACACGATGAACGGCGGCAGCCCCAGCAGCGACTTGACCACCTGTCGCAGCGTGTCGTCCGTGAAGGTCTGGTACGGCGGCAGGAACCGCTCCAGCGGCTTCAGCTTCATCACGCTCTCGATCTCGTCAATCGTCTTCCAGCCCGCGAACAGCTCGAAGTTGGACAGCGCGACCGCGATCTCCGGCTTGTGGTTCGCGTCGCCGAATTTCTGTGGGTCTTCGTGGTGCAGCTGCTCCGCGAGCTTCTTGTCGGGGTGGATTTGGAGCGGGAGGGCTTTGTTGAAAGAGAGGATCTGTCACCTGTTACTATGCTGTCATAGAGAGTATTCGCTGCCTACCTACCTTGGGCAAAAACGGGATCTCAGGACCCCATCGGTCCAACACCGATTTGCCGACCAGCTGGGGGTTTTTCTTCAGATAGTCGCCGAGAAGCTCTCCGGTGGCCAGGAGCTTGGATGGGTGTGTCGGATACGTGCCCATCCACATCTGGACTGATTAGCCTGCATTCCTGTCGAGCGACCACACACCCACCTCCGAGTAGGTCTGGTTATTATCCAGAGCTTCATTACCAGGCGTTTTGGACCACAGATCTCCGGCCAGCGAGTCCTTGCCTGTTTTGCCCCATCCGTCGTTCTGTCACGTAGGTTAGTTAGCTACGAACAAGAAGACCAGAGGGAGAACAAACCTTGATGGCGCATCGAAGTTGAACCACCGGATCCGCCATGGTTTGTTGTGTTGGTTGTGATATTTAGTCAACCTGTCTGTCAAAACCTTAATACCCAGGGATGAAGAAGCAGAGATATAGGTGCCTCGATCAGCCAGCAGACAGAACCGCCAGATGTGTTGACCATATCGTCATGCCAAACCCGCAGTCCAGCAGTCCAGATAACAGGAAACAAACAGGAAATCGAGTCCGTGGAACTGGAAGCCGGCGTGCATTCAGCTTGACGTCAGGATCAACCAGCCCTAATCCATCCTACTTTACTAAGTTACTATGTACAGTTATTTTTATACCCCCCCGCCCCGCCAGTATGTCACCCGTAAATATCCTCCGCATCCGGCACCATCACCGTAGTCAACCGCTTCGACGACGCCGACGACGATGTAGAGGAAACAGCAGAAGCCCTCTTCCCAGCCGATCTGCACGACGACGACGACGACGACGACGACCCCTTCGACCCACTCCGCGCCGGGATACCCCCAAACTCATCTCTGTATCGCGCGCTCGCGGGGATATAGCGGAAGCGAGAGGAACTCGCAGTATTCGCATTTGCGCGATGCAGCTGGCTTCCCTGGCTCTCTGCGATCTCGGTCGGGTAGTCCAGACTGATCGGCTTGTAGGCGAAATCGGGCCGCTGGTCGGGGACGAGCCGCTCTTGCCCAAATATTTCTTCAGTCTCGTTTGATTCTGCGGGTGAGGGCGTAGGGCGTGAGTTGAGGGATACCGGGCGTCGGCGATTTGAAATGCTTTTCCTGCCCGGGTTGTGGGTTCGATGGGATGAGGAGGCTGTAGGAGGGGGAGTTGTCGAGGCCGTATGCTTGCTGGCCTCGTCATTTTCGTTGTTGTTCTCGTCGTCGTTGTTGTTGCTGTCGGATGGATGCCGACGATGCCGACGAGGATGAGGACGGCGGGCGGCATATTCAGATACATAACCCGGACCGTAGTATCCCTTCCTGCCCCGTCGATGCGGGTTGTTGTACTGGCTCCAGGATCCCTCTGTCGGGACGGTGATGGCGACGTCGCCCCATCTGGAATGGAGCGGTTTGGAGGAGGTCGGGGGTTCTTGTCTGCGGAATGGGTTCAATGGTTTGTTCGGAGTGCCGGACATGTTTTGAGTCTGATGTCTGATTCAGAGAAGAACCCAGGACGCTCAGGTGGTCGAGTAGAGAGAGTATGGAGAAGTGCCAATGAATTATAATAGCCTCGGCCTTGACAGATTGTAACAACTTCCAGGCGACATCAGTGCAACGCAACACTGCAATGGAAGAAACAAACAACAAAGAACTTCTTCAAAGAGAACCAGACTGGCTGTCCGGGGCATCCTTCCAGCGCGGAGTGGCGTCCGATATAAAGCTTGGTAGGATCCCTGGCCCTGAGTGGTGATATGACCCTTTTCTTTTTTTGGATCAATTAACGTACCCCGGGCCCCCTCCCCGCATACATGGGTTTACTGAAAAGAGACGCGAAGACAGCGCATACTAGACAGGGATGCTGCGTTGCGCGGTTGGCGTTGGCTGGACGGGGGATTAGGGCTAGCCCGGTGCTGCCCTGTAGTCAGTCAATGCTTCCATTCTTAGGTCTTAGGCCGCATTAAGGATATTTTTAGCCATGTTAATTAATGTCAACTGTCTCTTGCAGTCGTCGCTGTAACTCTAGCCCGCTCGTCCAATGGCTGTTTGCGTTCTGGCGCTCTGGCGGCGGCAAAGACGCTGTCTTGAAACACGCTACTAGTATTTGGTGCTTCCAGTTGTTTATGGTGGCACTCTTTGCCAGCGAATCGCCGTTTGGATTACTGTTGGTTGTTGGTTTGACAATGATACTCCGGCATGGAATAGATTGGAAACAGGGTATCTATGGTAAAGCAAGACGCCAACCCTTGAGTCTAACCCCTCATAGAACCGCAAACACCGCAACCTCCGTCTATTGCCATAAGCAATGATTCAACCGATAGGCATGCGCAGTAGAGAAACATTGACTGCCAATCACCGCCCAACTCGTATGCGGCACCAGGAATAAAACGCCAACATACTCCAGTACATGCAGCGTAATCGTCAACATCCTCATCAATGTATGAACCGCCGCCAACACGCTAGTGTCCAGCCGACTAGGCTGCAATAGCTCCGTCAGCTGTGGCCCTTGTGTCCGAGCGCGTCATTTGGAGGAAATAATGCGGCGCGGCAACACGGTTTTCGCACTCAACGGTTTGTCTTGCGGCAGGTCAATTGATAAAAGAAGCTGACCTCCGACGCACTGTCGCAGCAGAGGACGATGACCATGAAGACCCCCGGGGTTGTGCAGGGCTATGACGCGGCCAACCAGGTGCCGTGTAAATACTCGAGTGCCCCCACGAAGCCCGATGTCTTGGAGGTTCTGGCCGTTCAGGGAATGGAATGCCTGTCTCATCGCCACACCCCACGCCAAATGGCCCATCACCCGCTACAGGAAAGTAGCTCTGATGGCCATTGAATTGACGCCCCGCAACTTTACCGGGAGTGCTGGGATCCTGTCGCCTCAAGATGTACGGGTCCTCAAAGGAAAGTAGGCTGCGGGCGCGCCTCCGATCATAATTTTGCGGGCGGAACGAGTCACATCGACTTCGCTTCGTCCTATCCATTTCTTGGCTATATGAGCTCCTCCGCTGGCGGGCAATGCGACCTCGACCCCCACTGTTATCAACGGAGTCGATCGAATGGAAGGATAAGTTGTTGTACCGAAGGTCGACGACGCTGGAGCTAAATGCCACTCTTGCCCGCATCGTTTGAATGGCCGAATCCAAAGCCAACTCTATAGCACAGTGGTTCCTGATCCGTGAGAATTTCGGCCATGTCGCTCGCTCCCCCGTGAGCATGGCCTGGAGCATAAAATCAGTCGTCGGGTTCTTCAGGATGCGCGGGAAATTCGCGTAATGGACTTCCGGATAGATGGTAATATCTCCCGCATATCTCTGATTAACCACAGATGATACTTTGGTCAACGAGGTAGGGAATACCCCTAATTCCAACAGAACTGTTATTCGATGGAGTACTTCGTCTTTGGCAAGATGCGCCATTGTATGAAGCCATCGCGGGACAGTGTGCTGTTTCTCTTCCGCGGTAGTCGTGAGGACATCATCCTTAGGGAGGAAAGGAACCACATGAGGATTCACTTGCGACACAATGAAATGGTTGACATTGAACATCTCAGACAGGCGGGTCATCGGCAAGTCACCGTCAACCGACCCATCGATATATTGTCGATGTAGGTCGTTCCAAGGCACCGGCTGCCCGGTCAACGGATCTTTAGCCACGAGGACAAAAGGCGAGAACAGCAAAGGTATCGAGCAGGAAACAGCTCTGGCAAGCGATTAGACAGAGAACACCACGCAGCTCAGGACACTTACACAGCAGACCAGATGAGCACATTGGGGGCGGTGATGTAGTTCAGCAGCCTGGGAAGCTCATAAATCCCAGCACTGGAGACACATATGTTGAGTATCCTCCGCGTCCGGTTGTAGGCCTCTTGGAAGGTGATATCCCCTAACCAACCCCTCATGACTTTCGCCAAATGGGAAATGTCGAGGAAGGACCCGTATTTCAAAAACCGTGCCGTCCTCTGAAAGATGTTCTCTTCGTGTCCCGGCTCGTCAAAAACAGACAAGTCTCCATGGGGAAATGCTTCCAACAGCCCAGGCAGTTCATCCTCCGTTCGAGTACAGAAGACTGCGCAGACAATGCTACCCGCTGATGCACCGGACATGATGCGTGGGAGCAGCTTTGCCTCCCAGAGGGCCCGGAGTACGCCGATATGGTTCATCCCAAACGTGGCTCCGCCGGAAAACAGAACCGCGCTTCTACCAAACGCTTGCCTTGCTGCCAAAAGCTGGTCGAGTATGTAATTCAGCTCCAGTCCATCGCCGCGATTTCTCCCAGAGAGGTCCACCAGGGTGGATATTGTATCAAGGGCGGCAATGATGTACCGATCAATCAAGTCCTTGGTACCGACATGCGAGTGTCTGTAAAGCGACGCATTCCTCATATTGCCCAGATCGCGATTCAGTGAAGTGCGGACGAGGAACAGCATTCGGCTTATGTCGCAACTGATGCGGGCCTCCTCCAGCTGCTGCAGACGCTCCTGAACGAGATGGGGATCGTAATCGGAGCACTCGAACGTTTGTTTCCAGACATTATTGCCCTCCAATTCGTCCAGCTCGCAGGCACAAGTTCGCCATTCATCGTACGATACTGCCTAAAAGCGTAGCTTGGTCAGCGTAGTCCTTCGTGTACACACTCTTGGAAGAATGACACTTACATTGTGCATCCTGAGGTATAGAACCTGCTTGCGATCGTCGACATCCATAACCTCCTCTCTGTTCCCCTTGGAAGGTCCATCGCGATACGACTGAATCGTATCACCGGCCCAGTTCCGAGTGTTTTTGATGGTCGAGGACAGCGACGGAATGGAGAATGAGCGTCGAAAGGAACGTCGGCTGGCAGAAGGTTGGTCTATTACAGGGTCGCTCTTGCCCTGAAATTGCGATCGGACTAGGGCTGAGTCGCGAAATAATGACATTGTCGAGCCAGGCCATGCGTCTGCGGAAGTTGGGAACTGCTACCAAGGCTGAGAGACTGGACGCGCATCAAGATCGGAAGTAACGAGAAAATAGCAAGAGGGCCAACAGGGTAATAAAGGGACACGGCGTCCGTCGACATGACGAGGGACGGGCAGAACGCAATCACCTGGATGTGGACTGGAGAGTGGCGGCGCTGAAGCAAGAAAAAGTCATAGATCGATCGATCTGGAGGAGCATTACCGCATCGGGCAACAGTCACGGGGCCGTCGCTTACTGCGGCTCTGCTCCATCTCCATACACAGTACTCTACTCGGGCACCCCGTTCAACAAGTCAGACCAAGTCTTACGACGCCGTCTGAAGCGGGTTTCTGATCTGGTTGGCTTTGTCCTACTTCGACCTGACCACATACGGCTCTCCTGGAGTATATCCATTCCACCATTCGAGCAGCCTGGCAGGGTTGAGGCCACACTGCCATGAACCGTATGACATGCATGACAATGATCAACCGGAGATGCCCGAATAGCCCAACAAGCTGTCGAATGAGCCCGTCTGCATGTCCGAATCCTGGAGCTTTTCACATGTTCTAGGCCAACCAGCATCATGTGCCACTAGTGTGCAACAGTGCAGCTTACAGCCAGACACCAGACACTCATTCTGAAGCTGCTATTCTTGATATTCCGGACATACGTTGGCCCCGTGCCACGTCAGGGCATTTCCTCCAGCCAATCCTCGAGCACGCGTCTCGCCTGTATCGCGACACCGTCTTCCCGCCAGAAATGACCCGCCCGGTCAATTTCCCGGGTTTGAAACTGACTCTGTGGTCTTTCGGAAAGCCCGGCGGCCCATGTCCTCAGCTTTTTGGCCGACGTGAAGCCGTCCTGGTTTCCGTAGATAGCCAGAGTCCTATGCTCACCCAGTTGGGTGGCCGGTTTGGGACAGGGAATCTGCTTCCCCTGCGCTGGAATTTCCACTCCCAGATCTAGTGAGAGTTTGGAGAACACGGTCAAGAGCTGGCTGAGAGGGGGCAGGAGAGGAGACACGAGAAGGTACGACACAGTTGACCCGCTAATTTTGTCAAATCCATCTCCGTCAATCGCAGTGGTGGGCTTGTCGGCAGTCGGTGATTGCGTCTGAAGGCCAAGTCTCTCCTTCGAATGAGCGGCGATTTTCTCTGCGATCTTGCAGACTTCATACGGCGCAGTCCCACTTACTGCCTGCCGAAAGAGATCGACCACGACATCAGTCGCCGGCAAATGCGACGCAATCAATGATCCGTACGAATAGCCACCCAGTATGAGATGCATCCCTGCGGGTGAATCCGAGTCACCCTTGTGGGCGGGCGCTCCCAGCTGCAAAGTATACAAATAGAGCAACATGAACCCGTAGAACGTCACATAATCCGCCAGCTCAGGTTTCGCAGTCCAGCTGGTCCGGCCTTCCGAGTCGCCAGCGCCGCTACAAAATCCGTGTTAGTCTGCACCGATCCCAAGCTGCGACGCGGGTCAATCCTCCATTACCGGAAGTTGAAGGTTCCCACCACGTATCCGGCCTGCAACAACTGCGCGCCGATGAAATTGACCACAGGATCGTCGTAGCATCCTCCGAGTGGTGCATACGGATGAGCCACTATAGCCCCTCGTTTGGGACGGCGTGGTGCGCTTTCAGGTCGCTGGAGCTTGCGAGGGAGATATAAGCGGCAGTCGAGCTGGGACCCATCATGGACCGAAGGGAGTGCGAATGAAAACAAGGGGGATGGGAGGTGCATGGCAATAGAGATGTGGGACAGATTAGGCCATGTTTTGCATTAATATTGCTGAAGAATCAGGCTGCAGCAGCAGTTCAAAGACGAGGTTGAGCCGAGAAGTTCCTCCTGATTGTCGGTCCTCCGCCAAGCCTGCTATAGCTCCCTCCGCTGCAGTCCTGAACGCTCTATTCGTTCGGAGTATAGAATATTTACAGGTTAATGATACTGAATAAGCTATATTGAATTGGCTATGCACAGACACAGGTTGACTAAGACTCAGGGAGCAGCCAAGCAGGATCAGGCTCGTCATCCTCGTCTTCAGACCTTGGAGCGCCATCTTGCGACTGCCTATGCGAATCCCTCAGCAAATCCGCTGGAGGCTCTGGATTGTCAGCGCCCAGCGAGTCGATTTGAGAGTCCTCGCGGTCAACATGACGGGTCTCTTCTGCTGATTCGTCCTTGCCTTCCGGCCAGAGATCCCCCTCGGATACGTTAAACGTGTTGAGAAGCATCTGTCGAGCTGCCCTCAAAGCTTCCAATTCAGCGGAAACACAACAGACAAGAAGGTTCCAGTTCCTGTCATCCGCAAGCTCCAGTTGTTCCTCCACGCGATGCGCAGTATCTTGCAGGTCCTCTATGATAGCCTTAACCCGGCTGTCTTTGCTTCCAGATGGGCCATCCGGTGCTACGAGTTGCGACTGGCCCTGGGTAGAACGGTGCATCTCCGCCTTCAGGCGCCTCTCAAACCCCGTGACCTCTGATATAACTCTCTTCCACACACCGCCCCCCTCCTCGAGTGCCGCAATTTCCCAGTCGACCTCGGCCTGCCTCTTCTGCAATTCCTCCTGCTCGCCGCTCCAATGCTCCTGGGCCATCTCCAACGTACGGCGTTTGCGGGGTAAGGAGTAAAACGTGGGAGCACTGGTGCCGGATGCGAGAGGTTGCAGAGGGGGATTCTGGAGATATTTTCGGATATCTGATTGCAACATGGATAGCGAACTCTTGTAGGAGGATAGCTTGGCCTCGACGGAATTCTCAACATGGGAGATTTCATTGATGATATGCCGATGTCTCGCTTTCATCTCGTATAGCTTGGTCTCGAGCTCGTGGATGTCTGCTTCAAGGATGCGCGCCTCTTCTTGCAACGAGTTCGGTCGTTGATTCTCGGGTCTGTTATTGATCGAGGAAATGGCGTCCTCTAACCCGCCCGCCTTTGATTTAAACTCATCAACCTCACTTAGCGCATCCTTTCTTTCAGAAAATCGGGACGCGATGATCTCTCGTTCGTCCTCTCGGAGCTTCAATAGGTCATCTATGCTTTTGAAGATCCCCTCTCGCGCTGCACGCAGCCCAATCTTCTTCGCCGTAGGTTGTCTGACCGGCACAGTCGATGGACGCCGAGGACTACCCAGCTCGGAGGATGTAGGCGTATGGCCGCTATCGGAATAAGTATCCTCTTGGGACGGTCCTGCCAGACCGGCCATTAAACCGTCGCTTTGGGCATCGATTAAGGTCTGCAGGTTCCGCTCAATATATTTCGCTTCGCGATTAATATAAAGAAGCGGATCATGATTGTAAGTCGCAGTTCGGACAGGCAGAGGCAGTAAACGCGTTTCGCTGTGGGAGAGGACTGTTGACATCTTGGAGTTGGCTGGGGCGTATGGGACGACGGAATGGCGATTTCACCCAGCGTCGGGCTCTGTCTGTAAATAAGGAGAGCAATAGTGAAGATATATGTGACCAGAGGCCAGAATCATCTTCGCGGAGCGCATGATGCTCTCCTGCGTCTTCCGCCCGTGATCTCATTCCATCATCGCGCACGTGACCCACTACGGCGGGCGGCAACGGCCAACCCGGCAACAGCATTGACGTGTTGGAAGCTTCTGCGCCCTCTCCAACTGGCTTCTTCCATCACCTTCACCTCCTCTCTCATTTTCATTCATTCCCCTTCGCTTGTCGCTGTACATTCTGTCTCTTGCTACCTCTTTAGTTCTTCTCTTCCCCAAGCCCCGTCCTTGCAACCGGGGTTGACCGTCCGACACCTAGGAGCTTACTCCAGCTTGTTGTCTCATCACTCCAGCGACAGCAAGGCATCGCAATCTATCCCGCTGAGCTGGTTGTCGGAGGACGACATAGCATAAACAATGGTCGGACTTGCTTCGGCTGCCGGTCTCGTCGGCTTCCTCTCTGAGCCGGATCATGAGCTCAAGGTCTTTGCCTTGAAGTCCCTGGATTCCCAGATTGACCTGCTCTGGACAGAAGTCGTGAATGCCGTTCCCCAAATGTAGGTCGCCTGATTTAAAACGATGCAGAAACCAGCAGCTGTTCAAGCCTTGATTTCACCGCGTCATATCCGCCCATTCTGCTGGCACCTAGCTAACAGTTCTGCAGAGAGGCACTCTACGAAGATGAGTCCTTCTCCGAACGTGGACTTGCCGCCCTGGTCGCCGCGAAGGTCTATTACCATCTTCAAGAGTACAACGAGAGCATGGTATTCGCCCTTGGCGCCGGAAAGCTGTTCAAATTGGATAACGGTGGCGAGTTCGAGGAGACGATAATCGGTTGGTCACCAAGTTCTCAGGAGCATGTAGATTTCATCGCTGACCTATTGGTGTTTTCCTGCAGCTAAATGTGTGGACACTTTCATCTCCCTCTCCGCTGCTCAGCGGCCTGCCGCGGGCGACCAACCAGCCAACCTGAACACTGCATACCCGACTTCCGGCGAAGGGGCAACCAGCACTTCTGCGAGTCAAACGTCTCCGATAACCCCGTTCTCTCAGTCCGCCCTGCCGTCTAAATCTCTCCTTTCTCGACAAGAGGTGCCCGGTGTGGATGCGGCATATCCGGGTGGCGAGGATGCCAGTGTCAAGCAACCCGAGACCCCGCTGGTACTGAAACGAGGCGTACAGGGGCAGCTTCAAGCTGTCATTGAGCGCCTATTTGAGCAATGTTACCGTCAGAAGCGCTATCGGCAGGTGATCGGGATTGCTGTTGAAGCAAAGAGCTTGGATGTGCTTCGAAGGACAATCGAGCGAGCTGGCGAGGATGAGAAGAAGCAGCACGGGGAACCCCGGCGAAGTGAGGAGCTACTGGAATACGTCCTGGATGTCTGCATGACCATTGTTCCTGAGCGTGGCTTCCGTAATGAGGTTTGAAACGCCCCTATTCATAATTGTGCGTGGCTTCTCTAATCTTGGAATCTCGGTTTAGATCTTGAAACTCATCCTTGGGCTGCTGAACGAGATCCCGGCTCCCGATTACTTCTCAATCGCGAAATGCGTCGTCTATTTGAACGAGTACTCGATGGCTTCCGTCATTCTTCGCCAACTCGTTGAGAAGGGCGACCCTCGTTCACTCGCCGTGGCTTACCAGATTTCCTTCGATCTATATGATAATAGCACACAAGAATTCCTGCTGAAGGTCCGCGGGGAAATTTCCGAGCTCGTTCCGAAGAGCGATGAAGGTGATGCAGAGAAACAGACGGAGGGAGAGCAGAACGAGCCGAAAGAATCTGATCCCTTATTGGAAGGGCAATCCAGTTCTACACAGCCCAAGTCTCAGGAGGCTACTGACGGTACGGAGTTATCGGGCGAGGCGCGTACTGCGTTCAAGAACATCCTTGATATTCTTGACGGCATGAAGTCGATTCAACTAGATTTGGAGTTCCTATATCGAAACAACAAGGCCGATATCGCTATCCTCGACAAGGTCCGGGACAGCCTGGAGGCTCGTAACTCCATCTTCCATACCGCAGTTACCCTGTCTAATGCCTTCATGCATGCTGGAACCACACACGACAAATTCTTCCGGGACAACTTGGAGTGGCTTGGGAAGGCTGTGAACTGGTCGAAGTTCACTGCTACCGCCGCGCTGGGTGTCATACATCGCGGCAATCTTACCCAAGGCCAGAAGCTCCTCCAACCGTATCTGCCCAGGGAACATATTGCGGGCGTCGGTGGCTCTGGCTCCGTCTACAGCCAAGGTGGATCGCTATACGCATTTGGGCTGATTTATGCGAACCACGGTGGATTGGCTGTCGATCTCATCCGCGACCATTTCAAGAAGGCTACCGAAGAGGTTGTTCAGCACGGTGGAGCCTTGGGCCTGGGTGTTGCAGGAATGGCAACGGGCGACGAGGGGATCTACGACGACCTCCGGAACGTTCTCTACACCGACTCGGCTCTAAATGGCGAGGCTGTTGGCCTTGCCATGGGTCTTGTCATGCTGGGTACCGGCAACATGAGGGCTCTGGAGGATATGATCCAATATGCCCATGATACTCAGCACGAGAAAATCGTCCGGGGCTTGGCTGTGGGCATGGCCTTGATTATGTACGGCCGCCAGGAGGCCGCTGATGAACTGATCAATGGTCTCCTGGGTGATCCCGACTCGACTCTTCGCTACGGTGGTATCATGACGATCGCTCTCGCTTACTGTGGCAGCGGCAGCAACAAAGCTGTCCGCAAACTTCTCCATGTTGCCGTGAGTGATGTTAACGATGACGTCCGCCGGGTTGCGGTTTTGAGCTTGGGCTTCATTCTATTCAGGAAGTACCAAAGCGTGCCGCGTATGGTCGAACTGCTCTCCGAGTCTTACAATCCCCATGTTCGTTACGGTGCGGCAATGGCGCTCGGCATCTCCTGCGCTGGTACTGGCTTGGACGAAGCGATTGATCTGCTCGAGCCGATGCTGAAGGATTCAACGGATTTCGTGCGGCAAGGCGCTCTGATTTCTATGGCCATGGTGTTGGTGCAGCAGAACGAGGCCATGAACCCCAGGGTTAGCAGTCTCCGGAAGTCGATGATGAAGATGGTCGGAGACCGGCACGAGGATGCCATGGCCAAGTTCGGCTGCGCTGTTGCATTGGGCATTATTGATGCTGGCGGCCGAAATTGCTCGATCAGCTTGCAGACTCAGACCGGCAACCTCAACATGCCTGGCATTGTTGGCGCTGCGGTGTTCATCCAGTATTGGTACTGGTTCCCCCTTACGCACTTCCTGTCCCTCAGTTTCGCCCCGACTGCTCTCATTGGTGTGGACCAGAAACTTGAGGTTCCTTTCTTCAAGTTCCATAGCAACACGCGGCCCAGCCTTTTCGACTATCCGCCTGAGCAGCAAGTGAAGCCGGAGGAGGCGCCGGAGAAGGTCAAGACTGCTGTTCTGTCTACCACGGCTCAAGCGAAGCGTCGTGCGCAGCGCCGAGAGAAGCAACAGCGCCGGGAGAGCATGGACGTCGACCAAGCTCCGAGCACGCCGAAGGTCTCAGAGCAGCCAGAGAAGATGGAAACGGACGAAGGCGCCGCCAAAGCCGAAGAGGAAGGCAAGGAAGCCGAGAAGGAGGGCCAGAAGAAGAAGGTGGAGCGGGAGAAGGTTGGCTACGAGCTCGACAACATGTCAAGGGTTCTCCCTGCTCAGCTCAAGTACCTCACGTTCCCGGATCCGCGGTATGAGCCTGTCAAGCGGGTATGTATTTCTTACGTCTTTGGTATTTTCTGAGACCCATATGCTGACTGCGACAACAGCCTACCGGAGGAGTGGTCGTTGTTCTGGATAAGGACCCCGAGGAACCTCGAGAGACGATTGAGCTGAAAGCCAGCAATGAAGCCCGGCAGCAGGCGGCTACAGGGGAATCCCTGCAGGACCGACTCCAGTCGGCCATTGGGGGCGCCGCCCTGGAAACTCCCGAACGCGGAGGCCCCGAACCTGGCGCGGCTGAAGGGGCTACGGCAGCGGCCGGGGTGTTGACGGCCGTGGACGAAGATGAGGATGGCGAGGATGCGCCGGTCCCGGAGGAGTTTGAATACCAGACAGATGTTGACGGGGAAGAGGAGTAGGGGAGATGCAGTGGATTGTATTACTAGAGTAATTATGGGATGTGTCTTATCTACATTCTGGTGGAATCTATATGATCCCAAACATGTAGCTCTATTCATATGAAGATGCACAGTGCCAGCTTCTCCGTCGTACATGGCCATATTCCGCATCCAGTAATGAGCCCGGGCGGCAAATATTCACATGGAGGGTTGTACAGGTATTTACGGGTAATTTATCCTGCAGGTGATTGGCCTCCCCCGGCGCCTCGGCAGTTACCCTTTCCAGCAGGGGGTCGCACGTGGCAGCTGTAGGGTGGCCAATCAGGGCTCGCGCTTAGGCAATCATGCGCCCGAGGCAGCTGCTAATCTGGGGCTTGTAATTTTGGGCGTAAGCAGGAAACATGTGAGCATGACGCTGCTGCAGGCTGGCCCTCGACAATATCCCGAGGAGCTTGTGCCCTCGCTCTTTTCCTCCGTATATCTATCCACACTGTCCTCTCTTTACCCCGGACTTGATCTGTTCTTGCATCAACTAGTCGTATTCGTTGCTCTGTCGAAACTACCTCCCCCGCCACGATGTCAAAGACCTTCTCCCAGAACGACGTGTCCTCCCAGGGCAAGGGAAGCAACCTCTGGGTCATTATCGAGGAGGATGTCTATGATTTGACGAAGTTTCAGAATGAGCATCCAGGTGAGTTCGAGTCCAGCTGTGGAGGAGTAGTAAAGTAGCAGTCGAGCTAACGTGGATCGCAATGCAGGTGGCAAGAAGAGTATGTCGCGCGATTTATCCTGATTTCCGCAGTCGGCCGTGCTGACAGTCCATCCAGTCCTCCAGCGAGTTGCCGGGAAGGATGCCACGAAGCAGTTCTGGAAGTACCACAACGAGGGCATCTTGAAGAAGTACAAGGGTCAGCTGCAGATTGGGTCGTTGGATAGCAAGAAGCAGGCCGCTGCGCCAGCTCCTGCGCCGGCGAAGAAGGAGGCTCCCAAGCCCAAGGGCCCCGTTGCGACTCCGGCCCAGGCTGGTGGTGCCCAGGAGCCGTACGGTGATATGATTCCTTTCGCGGACCCGGGCTGGTACCATGGGGTATGTTACTGGGAGCTTTGCGACAATTGCTATTTGCAGGTGACTGACGCTGGGTTGAAAACAGTACCACTCTCCTTACTTTAACGAGACTCATGCTGCTTTGCGCGACGAAATCCGGCAATTTGTTGAGAACGAGATCGAACCCTTTGTTAACGACTGGGAGGAGGGCAAGGAGGTGCCCGCCGAGCTTTACAAGAAGATGGGCGAGCGAGGCTATCTGGCTGGTCTGCTGGGTGTCAAGTATCCGGTGAACCACACTCCCCACCGGGTGCAGTCGGTTGCTCCCGAGAACTGGGATCTTTTCCACGAGATGATCATCACGGATGAGCTGTCGCGCGCCGGAAGTGGTGGCATGGTCTGGAATGTGCTCGGTGGCTTCGGTATCGGATGCCCGCCTGTCGTTAAGTTTGGAAAGCAGCCCCTCATCGACCGCATTCTCCCCGACATTCTCAATGGCGACAAGCGCATCTGCCTCGCCATCACGGAGCCGGACGCGGGAAGTGATGTCGCCAACCTGACTTGCGAGGCCAAGCTGTCCGAGGACGGCAAGCACTATATTGTCAATGGTGAGAAGAAGTGGATTACCAACGGCTGCTGGGCCGACTATTTCACCACTGCCGTCCGCACTGGCGACGGTGGAATGAACGGTCTCAGTCTTCTTCTCATCGAGCGGGAATCTGGCGGTGTCAGCACCCGGCGCATGGACTGCCAGGGTGTCTGGAGCAGCGGCACCACCTATGTCACGTTCGAGGACGTCAAAGTTCCCGTGGAGAACTTGATTGGCAAGGAGAACCAGGGCTTCAAGGTCATCATGTCCAACTTCAACCACGAGCGCATTGGCATCATCATCCAGTGCGTCCGCTTTGCCCGCGTCTGCTACGAGGAAGCCATGAAGTACTCGCACAAGCGCAAGACCTTCGGCAAGAAGCTCATCGACCACCCCGTCATCCGTATGAAGTTTGCCCACATGGCCCGGCAGATCGAGGCTACGTACAACTGGCTCGAAAACGTCATGTACCAGTGCCAGTGCATGGACGAGACCGAGGCCACCTTCAAGCTCGGCGGGGCCATCGCCGGCCTCAAGGCGCAGTCCACCACCACCTTCGAGTTCTGCGCCCGCGAAGCCAGCCAGATCTTCGGTGGACTCAGCTACACCCGCGGTGGCCAGGGCGGCAAGGTCGAGCGGCTATATCGCGATGTCCGCGCGTATGCCATCCCGGGTGGCAGCGAGGAGATCATGCTTGACCTGAGTATGCGCCAGAGCTTGCGGGTGTACAAGTTTTTGGGCATGAAGCTGTGATTTTCTTTTTTGTCTTGGGCGTGCATAGACTGGGGATATTTGTTCTGCCCTGTTTATTGGGAGATTTTAGCATGTTGAATACCGGGCTCCTAGCCGTTTCTTTGTACTATAGCCATTTATTCAATTATTTTTTTTTTTTTTGACACTCCGTTGCGTTCGGGAGCAAATCGATGTTCGTAGTGCTCACCACATTCGAAATAGCCACTGGCAGTTTAAAGGGGAGAAGAGAGAGAGAGAGAGAGAGCAGGACAATGAAACTACTCCGGCGGCGCAGACAGACTACCAGCGCAACTCCGACCTTTGCCATTTCAACCTGCTTCACTTCTCTTCGCTCCCTTCCTGCACCCTCCTCATCCTTGCATACAATCCAGATTTTCAGGTCTGCTGTGGACAGTCTCCTACGCCACTTCTATTTGCTGTTTCCCATTAAGCGGGACTACTGATCCAACGCGGTCGCGTTGTCATCGGCCGTCCGACTATCACCGGAGCGATCCAGTCTCCGATCCCTTCAGTGGACGGTCACTTGCTACGTACGCGGCTTCAAGTGCGGCCAAGGGCTTTTCCCTCTTCCTGATTCTTCATTCCCGCTGCACTAAAGCTGTCTATCTGTCTAATGTATGCATGCAACCCAGCTTGTCCTGCGAGTCCCAGAAGATAGCTAACAAGCCTCGCTTCGGCAGATACACAAATTATTCTAACCTCTCCCTACTCTCCGCCGTTCGTCTCTATACGCCCGAAAACCACGATCTCCACGCTACAGCTGATCGAACATGTCGCGGAACTTTATGAACCAGGACCTCGGGTCTGAGGAGGAAGACGATGACTTTAATCCCGCGCCAGCGAACGAGTCTGAGCACGAGGACGAGAACGATGCAAAGGTCGGTATCTGTGATCCAGTGGCGAATGAGTGGTGATGCTGATGGATATGGTGGACAGCCTCGGGTTGATCATGATACCAGCGCTCCTCAGGCAGATGGGGATGGGCCCGCCGCCAATTATGACTCAGCTGCGCAAGATCCAAAGGTCGAGGGCGACGAAGATACGAAGGAGGATGGTGAGGATGCGGAGGAGGCCGATGCGCGCGACGACGACGTCGACGAAGTGGGCAAAGAGGAAGGTGATGAAGAGGAAGAAGACGAGGAGGAAGAAGATGAGGATGAGGATGATGAGGACGCGGTTCGGGTAAGTGCTGTCCACTTTCAGGAGTGCCCGTGTCCGGAACGATAATGCTTACCTGGTTATGCGTACAGAGTCGCCCGCACAAACGACGGAGGAGAGGCGGCGTGCATTCGTTCTTCGAAGAAGAGGCTGGCGTTGATGAAGGAGAAGACGAAGCTGAAGACGAGGAGGATGAACTGGGCGAATTCGGGGCCGAGACGCACCCAGACGACTTGGATGCCTTACCTGTCGGCGCAGAGACAGACGATCGGCGGCATCGTCAACTCGATCGTCAGCGTGAAATGGAGTCTAGCGTGGATGCCGAGAAGCAGGCCCAGATGCTGAAAGAACGCTACGGGCGGAACCGCGCTGCCGCGACGGATGCAGTCGTCGTTCCCAAGCGATTGCTTCTCCCCAGCGTGGATGACCCGAGCATTTGGGGCGTTCGCTGCAAGGCCGGCAAGGAGAAGGAGGTTGTGTTTGCGATTCAGAAGCGCATCGAAGAGCGCCCCCCCGGCTCACGAAACCCCATCAATATTATATCCGCATTCGAACGTGGAGGGGCGATGAGCGGCTATGTCTATGTGGAGGCACGCAGGCAAGCCGATGTGATGGACGCGTTGCAAGACTTGTCGAACGTGTATCCGAGGTCGAAAACGATCTTGATTCCTGTCAAGGAGATGCCGGATCTACTTCGAGTCCAAAAATCAGAGGAACTCGTGCCCGCTGGGTGGGTTCGCATCAAGCGTGGTAAATACCAGGGCGACCTGGCCCAGATCGAAGATGTTGAGACAAATGGTCTCGAGGTGACGGTCAGGTTGGTCCCGCGCTTGGACTACGGGTTGAATGAGGACAACAGCGCGCCAGTGACCGACGTGAAGCGAAAACGCCCAGGCATGAATACTCTCAACCGGCCTCCCCAACGCCTGTTCAGCGAAGCCGAAGCGAAGAAGAAGCATAGCAAGTATCTCTCTGCCGCGTCCGGCTTGGGTGGAACGTCATGGGGATATTTCGGCGACACCTATGTTGACGGCTTCCTGATCAAGGACATGAAGGTTCAACATCTGATAACCAGTAATGTCAATCCGCGTCTTGAAGAAGTTACCATGTTCGCTCGCGGCGCGGAAGATGGCACTGCCAGCCTGGATCTCGCTTCCCTTGCTGATACTCTCAAGAGGTCGACGGCGGAAGACTCTTATCTCCCAGGCGATCCCGTCGAGGTGTTCCGGGGCGAGCAGCAGGGTTTGATCGGCCGTACCAACTCGACCCGAGGGGATATCATTACGCTGCACGTGACCGAAGGTGAACTGGCCGGCCAGATGATTGACGCTCCTGTCAAAACGCTCCGCAAGCGCTTTAGAGAAGGCGACCATGTCAAGGTCATTGGTGGCAGTAGATATCAAGACGAGCTGGGCATGGTGGTGCAAGTCAAGGATGACACGGTGACCCTGCTCAGTGACATGAGCATGCAGGAGATTACGGTTTTCAGCAAGGACCTTCGTCTATCCACGGAAACGGGCGTTGATGGGAAACTTGGGATGTTCGACGTTCATGACCTTGTGCAATTAGAGTGAGTCCCCGTCCTTGACCTGGTCAGCTTCATTGATGCTAACAAAGATATAGTGCTGCTACTGTTGCTTGTATCGTCAAGGTCGACCGTGAATCGCTGCGGGTTTTGGATCAGAATGGCTCTACCCGTACGATTCTTCCAACCCAGGTAACCAACAAGATTGCTCCTCGTCGGGACGCGGTGGCAACCGATCGTAATGGAGCCGAGATTCGGCATGGGGACACTGTCCGCGAGGTGTACGGGGAGCAAAGGAACGGAGTCATCTTGCACATCTATCGCTCATTCCTCTTCTTGCACAACAAGGCGCAGGCAGAAAACTCTGGAATTATCGTCGTGCGGACAACAAATGTCGTGACTGTGTCCGCAAAGGGAGGCAGGCCTACTGGACCCGATCTCTCCAAGATGAATCCAGCGCTGGTGAAGAATGGTCCTGGCGGTAGCATGCCCCCTCCGAGGCGTTTCGGGCGGGACAGAATGCTTGACAAGACGGTTTTGGTTAGGAAGGGGCCATTCAAAGGCCTTGTGGGAATTGTCAAGGACGCGACGGATGAGCAAGCGCGCGTGGAGCTTCACTCGAAGAGCAAGCTGGTCTCGATACCCAAGGATATTCTCGTTGTTAAAGAGTGCGTTCATTGTTTTCGACCCTCTCTTCGGTTCTCACTGACAGTTCGACAGTCCCGTTACTGGTGCGACAGTAGATGTTTCTCGTGGGAGGGGAGGACCACTGCGTGGCACGTCTAGTACGTCTGCAGCACCACCTGCGGCCGGCTGGCAGGGTGGTCGGACGCCAATGGCTGTCGCGGATTCGTCGAGGACGCCTGGATGGGGCCAAGCCGCATCGGCAAGAAGTAAGTTTGGCCATCGATGTGCATGCCTTTTCGGGCGTCTGAACTAACGCAATCCAGCTCCTGCCTGGGCAGGAATGGGCGGTGGCCGCACACCGGCATGGAAGACGGACGGATCCCGTACCTCGAATCCTTACGATGGAAACCGTACTGCCTACGGGGGCTTTGGCGGAGGCGCACGCACACCCGCCTGGAACGCCGGCGCACGAACCCCCTACGGCGGCGTATCGGCAAACAACGACTTCGAGGCCTTCGCTTCAGGCTCCAGGACTCCGGCTTGGGGAGGCGCGGCCTCGGGTAGCCGCACGCCCGCGTGGTCCGCCGGGGCTACTGCACGAGACCCCCGCGCCTACGATGCGCCGACACCAGGGGCGAATTACTCGGCTCCGACGCCCGGAGCATACGGCGGTGCATCGACACCTGGCGCGTCCGCACCAACTCCAGGCGGCTGGGCGGATATGGCTCCTACACCCGAAGCACCCCCAACGCCGGGTGGTATGCAGAAACGAGCGTACGACGCACCTACACCGGCGGCGTATGACGGTCGTCCGTATGATGCTCCGACGCCAGGGACGGGCGGCATGGCGGCGACTCCGGGGGCGTATGGCGGTGGAGACGATGGGGGACCGCGTTATGATGAAGGGACGCCCAGTCCTTGATTTATATGGCTGCATTGTACTGTAGACAGGCGAAATTGGGAGGCTCTGGATTTGCAATGTTATTATAATAATATAATAGCATCGTTTTATTTGTTTGTATTGTAGGACTCGAAACTAGATAGATATCAACGGATTATGGTGGTAAGTGCTGCCAACGAAGCATTGAACAGCTAATGGGTATCAGGTGACTGCAAAGACCCTAAAGCTGAGGCACATCTTAATTCTGGATCCCCAAGTCAGCTCGTTGTCGTCACGATCTTCCTAATGGCTTGTGTCATCGCTTTTCCCGATCAATCGATGCTGCGTTCCCCTGCGGCATTTATCCCCACCATGGAGCTTCCCACGGATCTACTTACAGTTGCCATAGCGAGGCATTACCGCGGAGACCCGCCGTGTTCGGTGGATGAAACCGAACTGAGTCCAGCAGCGGGTTTTTCAGTCCGAATTGGCCACCCCCAGATTTCCCCGCATTTCCCCGGAATTGCATGCCTGGTTCCATGCAGCTCTGCACGATGGGCCATCATGGCGAGCCAGAGGACTATGAGCTAGCAAAATCTGCACTCACGATACTCTGAGCTCCTAGGCGAATCCATGGAGCAATCGTGGAACACTACTACCAGCATTGGCGGGCGCATGCGACCCAAGCAAAGCTAATGCATACTTTGTCCCTGAGGTATTATGGGGCTGGTCTGGGAAACCTACACGATATGCTTCACTGCGTTCGGTCCGTTGGACCGAGGGGTTATAAGACCTCTGGGGCACTCACCCGCGTGCTTATTCTTATTTTCTTGTAGCCATTGTTTGTGCTACGCATGAGCCATTGACATGTCCGAAACCAAGCACACGGAAGCCTCTGACCTGGAGGGCATCGCGCCGGCGGTCTCTCATATTGGGCAAGTGGACGACGCGAAGGACGAGCACCACGATGCTGTCTTCGGTGACCTGAGCGAAGACGGTCCCAACTACCGCAATGTGCGTACATTATCTGATAACCACTGCATTGGCTGACGGCAAGTTCTCTCTCTCCCAAGGTCGGCTGGCTCGCGTCTGCGGTGTTGATGATCAAAACGCAAATCGGCATGGGCGTTCTATCGATCCCCTCTGTGTTTGACACCCTCGGCATGATCCCGGGCATTATCTGCCTGTGTACTGTCGGTGTCATCACGACCTGGTCGGACTACATCGTCGGCGTGTTCAAGATGAATCACCGCGAGGTGTACGGCATTGATGATGTTGGGCGACTACTTTTTGGGCCCATTGGTCGTGAAGTCATGGCTGTTGCGTTTTGTCTATGTGAGCCATTCATTTCCTTTCTGTGGATGGCGCTGATATGGTATCTACAGACTTCATGTTTATTTCCGGCTCGGCCATGCTGGCCGTTTCTATTTCCATCAACTCGCTCTCGGAACACGTAATATGCACGGCCGTTTGGGTTGCTATTGCTGCAGTTGTCACGTTCTCGTTCTCGAGTATCCAGACGCTGAGCCGGATCAGTTGGGTCGCCTGGGTCGGTGGGAGCTGCATTATTATCGCTGGTAAGACCTTGTGACATTGTATACGGTTGAATCGCCCTGACACGCTCGTTCAGTCTACGTCGTGGCCATCGCCGTGGGATCCTCAAGCCGGCCCGCCGCGGCGCCTCAAATCGGCCCTTGGTCGTCGGACTACAAATTGTTCAACCAGCCTAGCTTTTCAGATGCTGTCTCGGCCGTCTCCGCCCTGGTCTTCTCGTATGCCGGCACCCCGGCCTTCTTCTCGATTGCGTCGGAAATGCGCAACCCGCGCGAGTACACCAAGGCGCTCATAACGTGCCAGAGCGTGGTGACGGTGACCTATGTCACAGTCGGGATCGTCGTCTACTACTACGCTGGATCGTACGTTACGTCGCCTGCCATGGGCTCCGCGGGCCCGATCATCAAGAAGGCATCCTACGGCATTGCGCTTCCGGGGCTGTTCGCGACTTCGATTCTCTTGATCCACGTAATCCTCCCATTCTTTCACTCCAGCAGACTGAACTAATCCACAAGTCCAGGTTCCAAGCAAGTATATCTTCGTCCGGATACTGCGCGGATCAGAGCACCTAGCCTCAAACACCCTCATCCACTGGGTGACATGGCTCAGCTCGACCTTCTGCGTGTCGATGGCCGCGTATCTGATCGCCAGCGGAATCCCCGTGTTCGGCGGCCTCGTGTCGCTGGTCGGCGCGCTGTTCGGCACGTTCCTGTCATTCCAGCCCATGGGCTTGATGTGGCTGTACGACAACTGGTCGAGGGAGAAGCGCGCCAGAACACTCCGCTGGGGGCTTATGGTTGCCTGGAGCGTGTTTGTCATTCTCGCGGGCACGTTCCTGATGATCTCCGGGACTTACGGGTCTATTGTTGCTATCATGGACTCATATAAGAAGAATGGGGGGAGGGGGGCTTGGTCTTGTGCTGACAACTCGAACTCGACTTAGGGCTTTCGGTAGTGAAATTGAATTGGGTGAAGTGATAGGCGTGTCATTCATTCACTACAGTAATTCATTATGGCTGGGCTTTTGGCCCACAGTCCGATTTCTAGTCCTACGATGCTTTGTGTTGCTCCTCCATCTTCCATCCATCGATACTTACTCTGGAGTCTTCCTCCTTCGCGTATCCGGCCGGGTTCAAGTTACTATTCAAATACTTTCAATGTCTCTTCCATTTGCCTTATCCACTGTTCATCCACGATGCCAAATACGAAAAGTTCAAGGGCACCTGCCGACAAGATCATGTCCGCAGGAAGCTTCGCAAGCTTGAGTGACACTCTTTTGTGTACTATATCCAAAAACACAAATATCTGGAACACCGCGGGCCCGAAGAGTCATCTCCCTGGTCTTTGAACGTACTTGGGGTATGCTTCTGAGTCGCTGACTCGCTCATCGAGAACGAAAATGTGGTACCGAGTAGTACGCCATGGTGAGATAGATCCCTATATGGAACCAGGACTCTGAATTTCTTTGCTAATGTCCTTCAAGGCCTCTAGGCCTCTATATCGCGAGCTATTACCCGGCCGGGCAGCATCATGCTGTGTTTCCAGACACCGATCCCAATGCCGTTTTGCCTTTAAGCTTGGCTGTCCTTCGCGAGAAGGCGGCGGCCTTACTTGACTTCATGGGACTACGTCCGGCAGAGTGACATTATTAGTACCGTAGTATTATGTCTTAATTGATGTTCTTATTCGCTGTTAGAGGTACCATTCTATATACTCCGTTCCCTGTCTGGAAGGATTGGTTGCATTCGTTGGTATAGTTTTGTCCAGTTCGTTCTACGGACGGCCGGACTCTCCCGGAGACCGATACACACCTATTTTCCAATGTGATGCAGCGAATTTACCGGTGTCGCCCTGGAGCCTCATTTTTTGTTTCCGTGGGCAATGCAACCGTCTGCAGCAGGAAAGAGTCCCCGTCTATATTCAACCCCGAATACGTGGCTGTCATTTCGAACATCGTCCAGGACCTCGCCATCGACTGACTACCCCCAATAGAACCATCCGGGTGCTCTCATACTACAACGAAGAACGAAGGATCCTAGCCAGCATGATCCACGGCGCGCTCGGGCGGTGGCGTTGACGAGCAATGATTTCTTTCGGGGTCTCTGTTTTCCTGATTTCTGTTTCCTTTTGAAGGCGAGCTATTGATCAATGCGAAGTTCATCATCTTTAGCTGGGGGATATCGCTGAGTAAAAAAAAATAGCAGTACAGGCTTGGTTGGGATGGAAGTTAGAGCTGTTAGTCCTATTTGCTACGAGTGTTTCGCGTAAATTTCAAGGCCGTTCTAGCACTATAATTTATAATAGATCGAACCAGTTTCTTAGGAATAACGTTCTGCTCCCTGTGATGAGCTGGTTCCATAAGAGCATATAAACTGAGTCTTAAGACAGCCGCCTAGTTGTATATCCATACCTTTGCGAGCTATGCACCAGACCCCCTCCCGTTCCCATTCCACCCAAACAACCTGTACCAGATGAGAAAAGAAGATCACATACTAAACCAGTACCTAGTAAAGAAAAGGATAAACAAAAAGAGCAAACACCATGAAAAAGCAAAGGATCCACCGAGACTCTCAAAAATGGGACAACAGGCTAGGAAGAACACTAATCAATGAAACAAACAAGCAAGGCTAACTACTACGGCGGAACAGCCCGCGCCAGAACCCGGACATTGTCGATAAATCCCTTGATCAGATCCTCGTACTGGTTCTTCGGGTCGCCGGCCATGGCGAGCTGGCCCTGGCGCCGGACCTCGGCCGCCGAAACCTCGACTTCGAGTTCGTGTTCGAAGTCGTTTTTTGATGGGGGCTGTGTTGGTATAGGGTTAGTACATGGAAGATGGCACGGCATGACACGGTGTGCAAGGGAAGGAAAGCGCATACCTCGGCCTTAGCAACTTGGGTCAAATCAATCTGATATGCCAAATGGCGATAGCTCATGCGGTCCTTGTTGCGATCACCGCCGCGGCTCCCGCGCGCACCATCGACAACAGGCAGGTGGCGGACGTCGCCGTTGTAGCTCATTTCGAGGTTGACGCTGAGACGCCAGTCGACGGTGGTGCGTGGGCTGTAGACGTCGAGGTCGGCGATGCGACACTTGACAATCTTGGCGAGGACCTCGCCGGTACGCTGGTCGGTAGTGACGCGGACTTTTGGTTTGTGGCGCGGGTGCAGGTTCTGCCGGATGACTGCGGGCAGGTCGGACGGCTGGACCTCGTAGAAGGTGTCGCGCTCTTTTTTGTGCGCGTACGACAGTGGGATGCGTCCCGGATTGCTGTGCGGCAAGGAGGCTTTGACGGCTTCGTTGAGGAAGTTGTTCATGATGCGGTGTTGGGCCTTGGGCGGTTAGTTGGAAGTTACTGGTGCAGGGTCGAGGAGCGTACCAAGGTCATGGAGCTCACAAACGACGTGCGGAAGCGAGGATTGTCCCGATTGATAATACTTTCCGTTAATATAGGCAGTTGGAGTCGATCTCCGCGCTCCATGTCAATAAGATGGCCAATTTTCCCTTCCACTTCAATAATTGCTCCCTGGCCAGTGGCTGCTGAACCTGCTGGTGCTGCTGCGACGTCGTCCCTGACAACAACGTGCTGAAACAGGAAATCGCATACCAACTTCGTGACTTCTTCGTGTGGGATGAATCCCGCGATAGACGGTTCCCAAGGTCCCAGTGCGCCGACTTGGGGCGGCTCTGGCGCTGGAGGGCCATTTACGGGCGTTCCATCTTCGGGTTGGCTCCTCGATGCCGCCGGCCCTGGCGTTGACGGTGGTGCATTCGCCGAGGATGACCGCTTGCTTGAGAGCCGTGGATTCTGGGCGCTATTCCTCATATGCTTGGGGACTGGTGGGCGCCGGTTCGAAATCACAGGCCCTTTACCCTTGGCATGAGCTGATCGCTGAGCGTAGATGGGCGGTTCGTCGTATCTTCTCCTCTTTCGCTGCGGTGGATGAGGGCTGGAGCCGGTCCTCGGCCTAGGCACAGCATCCATTTTAGAAGGGACAGGTTTGGGTTCTTCGGTAGCAGCACAATCGGATGACACGAGTCGAGGAGACGGACTATTTACTTGCGGCGCGCCTGGGGATGGGTAAGGATGCTGGGCCCCATGATTTACCCCTGCCTGTTGAATTGCCCCCGACGGACTCTCCTTCAACCGCCTGTCTCCAGCGTGATTCAAATGCGACGCCCCTGTGTGATCCGTCGCTTCTGCACTCTCTTGCCTGTGGCCAGACGCAGCAATCGTTTTTGGGCTCACGCTCTCACTCCGCTCCCTTTGTGGCCCTTCGGAATAATGCCGGGCGTCCTGACTCGCCTGTTTCGCATCCTGGTGGGAGTAATGCGCCGGCGCATTCGGAGACATCACATTCCTCTGGTCTGGAGGGTGGGAATCCCGTCCTGTCCACGGGCTAGATAGCTGGCGCGGTTGTGAATCATGACTGGACGACTGCGGACGACCGGAAGGAGAAGACTGGTGCGGGTATGGAGCGGCCGGGGGACGGATCGGAGTTCCTGGTAGAGAGCCTTGTGCAGGCGGGGAGAATTGGTGCGAGCGAGCAGACTGAGAAGGTCCGGAGAGGGGACTGTCCCTGGAATGGAATGAGTAGCTGGACGGGTCATAGGGGGTCGCGACAGACTGGATGGATTGCGAGCGCTTGGGCGCAAAGTAAGACTGTTGCTCTGCGGGCTGTATTCCAGCACTCATAGGCTGCGGTGTGTATGGGGAAGCCAGTACGCCGGCCGATTGAGGCTGTTGTTGCGGGTGGTTGTAGGCTGAGGAGTAAGAATCGCGCGACGCGGCGGCATAGGGAGTTACCGCGTGTGGGCTCTGCGCGTGCTGCGAATGCGCACTGAGTGTCGACGCCGAGTTATACTGATAGGGCGACTGAACTGAGCCGTAGGAGTTGGGATCTGGCACGTCGGACGTGTGCAGGGGTTGCAGCGAGGGAGGCTGGGCTGGACGTCCGGGATACCCAGGTGGATATGACGATGTGGCCGCATGTTGCGGGTGCTGTTGATGATCCGAATGGCGAGATGCTTGAGGCGACTGGCGAGATTGAGTAGGAGGACGATTGGATGCGCCAGCGCTGTCGTTGTTCATGATAGTGCGCAGGTCCATGGCGGCGTCGCAGGGTGTCCACGAAGGACTGCACTGGATTCGGGAGGATTCAGACGAAGAAACGGCGTGTGCAAAGGTCAGACATGCGATGAATAAGGCCGATAGTCGCGCGCAGAGTGTACAGGCGCGGAGCGAGGGTGGAAGGCGAGACGGCAGGAGGTGAAGGCAAACAAAGAAGAGCTGTGCGCGGGAGGAATAACGAACGCAGAGGAAGTCAGCAACGCTGTGGCTTCAACACGGCATGACTGGGAGTCGTTTCTCTGGGGTTGCGACGAGGGAAGCTGGAGTGGGAAGCCGTGATGCTCTTGACTGGTGTTGTTATCAGATGGGCGCGCGATTCTTTCCTCTCCGCCTTCGTCGTCCTTCTTCTCTCCTCTCTCTCTCTTCTTCCGCTCCAACCTCCCTCCTGCCCTTGCTGACACCTATTGCAGACTGTCTACAAGGTGACATTCAGTCTACTCGCTACTCGATTCCTCTGCTACCGGCTGGCCCGCTTCAGGATGTCCATCAGCTTCTGTCTTCGCCCTGTCGTCTGAACGCGTGTCCTGGCCTCCTGGCTTCATTCCAACTACAAGATAAGATTCGACTTGGGAGCCCATTCCACACCAATTCGAGATCGTCCGATTGTATGGGATGCTCTTCTGATTAATGGCGGGCCTGTCAAGGAGTTTCGCAATCTCTCGTTTGTCCATATCATAGCCGAGTTATCACTGCACCATGCCTTTGCCGGAGGGCGAGCCTTCAACTCCCACGGCCAATATCCCGCTCAATGACCTGGAAGCCGGCACTGAATCCAGACATTCTCCAAATGGAACCGGTCTCTCCGAATCCTACCGGCCGCACGATTCCAAACGCTCGCCCGATAATTGGCTAGACCAGCTGGATCTCCTGCTCTCCAAGTTGGGCGTCGCTCTTACCCCCAGCTTTCTGCAGCACTGGGTCGGCGGCCAGGCGCCTGAGAATCCAAAGCTCCATGCGATAGCAGCACTCGACGGTGTGAGAGGATGGGCCTGCCTGCTGGTCTTCAACTTCCATTTCCTCTTCACCTATACGTGGAAGGTGGCTGTCGGGTGGGGATTCGCGGGCGAGAACTTTGGCATTCTCCATCTCCCCATAATCCACCTTTTGATATCTGGTCATATCATGGTCGCCATTTTCTTCGTGCTCTCGGGCTATGTGCTTTCGTATAAGCCGTTGAAACTGATCCGAAGTAGGTCCTGGGATCAAGTGTTCACGTCCCTGGCCTCCTCGACTTTCCGTCGCGGCCTCCGTCTCTACATACCCTCGATCGTTGGGATCTTCCTCGTCTTCCTGGCCGTCCGCGCGGGCGTCTACAATTACTCGCATGTGGTGATTAACCAAGGCCAAACGATCCAGGGCACAAACGAACAACACCCCCCGGTCATGAAGTCTTTGCGGCGCCAGTTTTGGGACTGGTATTTCACAGTGGTGAACTTAATAGACCCGTGGGACTGGGCGCTCTACTACAACTATTACAATCCTCATCTGTGGACCATCCCTGTCGAATTCCGCTCCTCTATCGTGCTGTTCGTCACCATCCTCGCCACATCCCGCTTGATGAGCGTCGTGCGCATGAGCTTGGTCGGCGGGTTGATCTGGTTCTGCATGCGATGGGGCCGATGGGACGTTGTTCACTTCCTTTTTGGTATGATCATGGCCGAGCTGGACCTGATAAACGGCACCTGGGAACGCCCCTCGACAGAAGAGAAACAGCCCAGCGCCGATAATACCAAGAAATATAAATTCCGCATCTCAGACCGGAAATGGTGGATCTCCATCTTCGTCTTTGGCCTTTATCTCGGCTCCTCCCCCAACACGGGCTACAAATGGACCCCCTTCTACACGTGGCTGGCCAAGCTCACTCCGAAGACCTATCCCGAGCCCCACCGATTCCCGCAGACCCTCGGCGCTGTCTTGATCGTTTTCAGCATCAACCGCTCCAAGGATATTCAGAAACTTTTCGTCAATCCCCTGTCGCAGTACCTCGGGAAGATCTCCTTTGCCTTTTACATCGTCCACGGCCCCATCCTACATTCCCTCGGCTACAGTCTGATGCCCAACATTTGGAGCGTTGTCGGCAAGGAAACCGACTTCCAGTATTGTCTGGGCTTCTTCATAGGCTGGCTTATCTGTCTTCCCCTCTCCATCTGGGCCGGCGATGTCTACTGGCGGGCTGTCGATATCCCGAGCGTGAAATTCGCTCGCTGGGTTGAGGATAGGCTAGTTGCAAAGGCTCCTGCATCTGCGACTACTCATGTACAGTGATCGTAGATTTGCTGCTTGTCTGGTTTTGCTTAGCGAGCGCTACATTGGCTATTCTGTTGTATTGTTTCTGATTCGGTTGAGATTGCCACGCCCTGGAGGCGTCTTGCATTTCTTGTCTTTTGGGTTATAGAGATGGGCATTCTTTGCTCTATATAATACATTGACTAGTGGTTTCCATATCGTCTGCATCATTCAACTAGACACCTTTGAACTACAAGGTGAGGAATTGGAGCGACCACAATACACACACCTAGACAGATGCGCGATCTCTTTTGACTAACCTATAGATAACCCAAGATAAGACTGACGCAGGAAATACAAGATCGATCTATAATAAGAAAAAAAAAAGAATCCTCCGGATCGGCGGGATAGCAACAGAAGAAGAAATCAGATGGGAATAACAGCCCACGCAAGCAGGCTAGCAAGCAAGTAACGGAGCAAGGAAGTTGAAGGAAGAAGACATCGAAGAATTATTCGTTCATTCATTCATTCGTACCGAACCAAACCCGCAAGCCAAGGAAGGGACTGGAATGACTGGACCGGACCGGACAGGTCGCTTTACATGATCGGGGCAGTGTCGAATCATCGGATGATTCGTAACGATCGATCCGTTGGATAGATAGAGAAGAGCCAAGATCGAGGACATTGGATCGGCAAGAGAGAAAATGGCGAGAATAAAGAGAAAACTGTCCAAGAGGTGGTGTTTCTCAGAGACCGACGCCCCAAATCCCTCGACCGCCGCAGACACCCAGCCAATCTCGCGGGTGGCCGGCGTTGTTGGTCCCGCCCTGAGGCGACCAGCTGATGTTCGATATCTCGTAGTCGCTCTTCCAGACGGCGGCTGGGCCTCGCTCGCTTGTTGTTGATGGCGCGTTGGGATTGTGGACGACTGGTGGCACGGGTACGGCGTTGTGTTGGTTGATCAAGTCCCATAGGAGAACGAGGCAGTCGTCACCTCCGGACGCGAGGACTCCGCGGCGGTTCGGAGACCATTCTACGCAATTCATCGCTGCGGAGTGGCCCTTGAGTTCTAGGAGCGCTTGTCCTGGCTGCCGCACGTCTAGCACGCGGATGATATTAGAGTCCTGGGAAAAAGTTGCGAGGAGATGGGCGTCGTGGGGAGAGGCTGTTGCCCAAGTCAGTAATGTAGCAGGTTACAGGGATATTGAAGCACTGACCTGCAATTCGCAGCAACGGTGGCGGCCATACGGATGACTGCGACGCTGGCGGGCTGCCATTTCCAGGGCTCATGACTGCAGAACTCGTGTCAGCGGTAGTTACCAAGCAACAAACCAGGGGATGTACGTTTGTCATTCTTGTCCGTCGGCTCGTAAATGATCGTACTGTGCTCTAGGCTGCGGAGATCGAACATCCTGACGCTACCGTCAGCGCCGCAGCTGGCGAATACATCCACGCTGTTCGCGCAAAATCGAACGTCATAGACCTCCTTGTCGTGAGCAATTAGTTGTGTCTTTGCCGTTAGCGTGGGAATGTCCCAGATGGTGCAGGTCGTGTCAATGCTCGATGTGATGATCAGGCTCGGAGAGATCATATTCCAATCAAGCGAGGTAATCGGCGCGGTATGTTCGGGCGACTTGGAGTTCGACAAAAGAGCCAACGGGGAGAGTTTGGCTAACGGGCTCTCCCTTTGGCTCGCTGGTCGAGTAATCGAGTTCGAGCTCTGCAGGGGCTGTGTTTGCGGTAACGACCAGAGACGGAGGTGGTCTCCCGACGTTGCCAGTAAATCTGTCGATTGCTTTTGCGACGATGGAGGCTCCCAGAGTATCCGCGTGACGGGATACGAATGCGTCGCTTCCGCTGTTTTCACATAGTCCAGCTTGATCTCCCCAGCAGCCGCATCTGGTGTATCCGGGTCCGGTTGAGTCCGTTGCGTATCAACGATTTGGATCTAGGAGCGATTAGCAAACCACGATATGCAGGGAGAGCAACCACCGAAAGTCCATACATAGTTGTGGCTGTCTTCCAAGTAACTTCCAAGGGCGATTTTTCCGCCGACTGATCCATTTCCGGGGATCGGCCATTTACACCAGTCCACCGCATAAATCGGCCACGGCGCCAGATAATTGCTATTTGTAGGAACCTGCACATCACCATTGCCATTATTTGGCGCCGAACCAGGGCTGGTAACAAACTCGCTCAGGAGGTCACCAGGTGGCCGGATATCTGCTAACCCGAGAGGAGAGTATTTCGACCCTTGCGGTGTACGAGGGGGGTATGCACTGCCCGGCGACGGTGCATATTTGGGGTTCTCTGGCGCCCCAGGATGCTTGTATTTCGGTTGATCCCAGCCTGACGGACTGGATCTAGAATGCCCATGGGAATTGACCATGCTAGAACGAGGAGTCGTGGATTGGTGTTGCACCTGGGTGGACAGCTGGGGAAGCGTAGGCAGCACCGAAGGAGCTGTATTCACGGACATAGCCGGTGGCCTATTGACATTCCCCGGCTGGAGAGCTCCAGGGAGTGCCGCGCCACCAGCATTGCCCGAGTACTGGCCCGGTTGGGCGCTTGGGGTGTGGACGTTGATCGAGGGAACGTGGTTGGACCCCACATCCGGAGGAGCAGCGTAATTGTGAGAAATCGACTGGCGGCGTATGTCCGAGTTCGTCAGGCCGGCAGAAGGGATGTGAAGCTCCTCTGGTTGGCGCCCAAATGCGGCCGGCTGCCGAGAGGACTCGAAGGGCTGCGCGGGATTCGACATGGTGGAAGCACGGATTGGTCTGCCAACTCAAAAAGCCCAATTATCGCAAACAAACAGGAAACTCTCTCGAATCCTTCTCTTCGGCGTTTAGAGCAGCGACAGAAACGGAATAGCGGTTTTGGGGAGCGAGGATGCCATTCGACTTGGGGGGAACGCGCAATGAGCCGGCAGAAGCTCCGACGGCAGCAGGGACAGGCGGAGGTTGGACCACACCACGGACGGGCGCAGAGGGGGTCTAGAGCGACATGCTGGGGGCCAGACAGGGGGGGATGATGCCGGCTGGAGGCATCTACAGAAGAAGGCAGTTCGGCCAAGCCTCGACCAGCAGTCCCGTGATGCTGACTCAGCCCGCCTCGACCTCGACCAGCTCTCCTCCTCCTCTTCCTCCTCCTCTTTTCTTTCTCTCTTCTCTTCTCTTCTTCGTCTCTTCCTCTATTATCCAGCCTCATTCTTGTAAATATTTTCGTACCCAATTGCTTGCCGCTCCTCATCATGCCCTCCGATTGCGCCAATCCTCCCTCGGCCCTTCTGCTATTTCCTCCCCCGCCATCGGCTGATTTCGAACGCTTCAAGTATGCGTATGAACCAACGTTATCTGTCGTTTACGCGAAGCTAGCCAAAGCAGTTAGCGGTGCCGACCATATGGCAGTACTCGACATTGCCCTGTCCATTCCCGATCTTCTCTCCCTTTCCTGTCAGTCTCAAGGAAGGGTCATCCCATATCTCCAACGTTTCCTGGCAACCCTCTATAGGCTCATTGGGACTATATGTATCGAGGAGAATGTCGCACTCGATGTTCCTGGTGGTGTCGATACACGGGTGATCTTCGTTGATTATGATCCAGCTCAAAGCCCGAGCACGCCCAAGGAGTGCCGTCCGTTCTCGCAACAAGGACCAACGCTCGACCTGCAGTCATTGGCGTCTTCTGAACGCCGCTGGGATAGCGTTTACTATATGGACAATAAACCGGGCCAAAGTCTAGCAACAGCCTTCAATAACTACTCTTCCGCCAGCTTATACCCACTGCCAGCCGTATCGAACTGGACACTCTCTGGCCCCGGTCAGATTCCTAGTGATGACAAGCTTCATGCAACACATTGCTCTGTTGCTGTAGGGGGTACTTTCGATCATTTTCATATTGGACACAAGCTCCTACTCTCTGCTGCAACACTGGCTTTGGAACCGATTCGGGAGACTGGTCCGGGTAGTGAGAGGCTTCTCACTATTGGAGTGACAGTGGACGAGTTATTAGCGAACAAAAAATATGCCGAATGCCTGCAGGACTGGGATGAGCGGTGTCACAGCGTCATCTCGTTCCTCTCAGCCATAACAGTCTTTGGCTGTCCGGAGAACAGAGCACCAAGCATCCAACGAGTTTCGCAACCGGATCCCAATGGAAAGTATGTTTTAGTCAAGCTGGGGCACGGTTTGACCTTGAAGCTGGTGCCGCTCTCTGATCCATTTGGACCTACGGTCACGGAAGAAGACATCAATACCCTCGTTGTCTCCAAAGAGACAAAAGCGGGTGGTGCTGCAGTTAACGCCGAGCGAGCGAAAAAGGGCTGGAAGAGCCTTGATGTGTTCGAGATCGACGTGCTATCCTCGGGGAATGCCTCGGCGACCGACGTTGAAAAGAGTTTCGAATCGAAGATAAGCAGTACTGAGATCAGACGGCGCCGGATGAACCAGGCCAAGGCATGATAGCTTATTAGTTGGTTAAGCCGAGAGTCGCCAATAGTGTCCGACGCAAGCCCTTACGAGCGAATGAAAGCAAGGCAACCCGGGATTGAGCAAGCGCCGGGTGCCAACTGGTTTTTGGTATTTTTGTAGAGGCTGCAACCATGTAGGCCAGTCATTTTGAAGCCAGGCCGAGACACGGCTGGTCGATGCAGGTGGTGATTGGCCTAGGGCTAATCGTCGCTGGCCTATTTATGCATGTCGACTCTTCCTCGCGCAACTGCCCGGGAGAATGATCAGAGATCGGGCCAGATACTGCCGCGATTCGCTTCCCAGGCGGGGACTGGCTGCAGCCGGGCGCTGTGTTCCTCCGTTCTGACGTCGAATGGTTTCTTTTCGGTTTCTCTCGACCAGCCAGCATCGGCTCCCGTTCTCCTTCTCGCACCCATTCTGCAGGTTCGCTCCGGGTGCCCGCAGGCGATTTCGGTCATGTGAATGGATTTGTCGAATTCGAGTGGTCGGTTTGATCGGTGCCAGAAATTGCTGGTTTTGCTGCTGGCATTGGGTCTGGCGCCATCGTGGATCCTGGCTGAAACTGCGGTTTGTCGCCGTTTGAAGTCGAGAGGTCTTCAATCTTCCTCAAGCATAAACCACCTACAACCAGCATCCCCCCCTGGTTTTGTCATTTTCTCCGTCCTTGTGCTTTTAAGACCGCCTTTCTCCGCCAGAAACTCCTTGGACTCACCGCCGATTATGGGCTTCCGCCGAGTTTAGTCTCATGCCGCTGCGACTGTCAAAGCAGCCGAGTATGCGACTGCCTACAGAGGCTGCCATGGACAAACCACGACATATTCAAAATTTGGCGGACGAGCTGCTCGACGGTATCCTCTCGGTTCTCTTGGGGTCCGAACGAGCGGTGGACGAAATCCCGCATCCTGATACTCACGATTCCTCCCAAATCAATGGTAATGGTGTATCTTGCTACGGCGAGCGATCCGACTTAGACAGATTCAGACTTGTCTGTAAAAGGTTCATGCGGATCAGCACGCCTAGGAAGTTTTGTCGTTTTGCTCTGCGCTCATCCATACATGGTTTTGAAAGACTGGAGGATCTGTTGACCACGCAGCTTGCTTGCCATGTTAGGTATTTTACATACATGGTGCGACCATTCTATGAAGGAGACGGTACCAGCCCTGAAGCCCTCACCTATTACTCACAGGCTGACGGCAACAACAGGATGGGCGCATGTCTTGAATAGAGCGAGTGCGAGCGGGTTTCCATTCGCCCAAATACACAGTCATCGCCTTCGGGAACAGGGATGTTTAGTCAACGGAGCTTTAGAATCGTTGTCACTGCGACGCGCGATAGTCGCATTCCCGGCACTTCAGCAAGTCAAATTGCTCCGGTTGCAAGACGAAGCAGACGAGCAGCTGCAGCAGTATATCCGACGATACCAGGTAGAGAATCTTGGTTTGAATTGGGAGCCGGCCTGTACCCGGGCGATCGCCAATCTAGGTGTTGCTCTGCTTGGTTCCAATCACACGTCGATTCGATTTATCGGGCCACAAATATGTCCCGAGGCAGCTCTGAACTTGCTACAAGCACCAACCTCGACGCTCACTGCTGTGGCAGTCCGCATAAACAGTTTAGAAACCAACTTCCATTCGACGACCGACATGACAGCGAACATGAGATCACTCTCGCCTGCCTTCCATAGTTTCTTTCTGGCCACCGAGAACTTGACAGCCATCCACCTTGGCTTTCCCGCCACAAAGCCGCTAGATCTCAGCCTGGAGCAGATATTCCACCGCATCCACTGGAAAAAGCTCCGAACTCTCAGCCTCCAGGGATGGCGACGCCTCCGCTCCGACGAGCTCATCGGCCTTGTCCGCCGACACAGGCGACAACTACGCAACCTCCGACTCATCAGCATCTATCTCGACGCCGGGGGGCGATGGCGAGATGTGTTAGCCGTCTTCCACGACGAACTGGAGCATCTTGAGCGCATAGATCTGCGCGAGATAGACTATGCGCGGCGGGCCGACATCACACACACCAACGGCGTCAACCCACACGACAACGCAAATCCCGTCGCAGACCCTGCGCCAGCACCACAGTCCGATCCCGCCGTATTGACCGAAGACCTCCTGTCCTTCTCCCAGAGGCCGAGCGTCCAAAGCCCCCTCCCGGACCTGCCACTTGAAAAACTGAAAACGCTCTCTGCCGACGACCTCGGCGACGATGGATTCAGGGTCAAGCGCGGGCAGAGAGCCCTCTGGGAGGCGTGGGTGCTTTCTGGTCCGAGGTATATTGCCCGCCGGCAGTTCTAGTCGCCATAGCAGCGGCAGCGAGTTGCATTTACTTGATTGTTTTTTTGTCCTTTTTGGCAATGATGTTATCTATTTCTGTTTTTGTGTTTAAGTACGATTGTTCATAGCGAGGAGGCTATCTGATCTACTTTATGTTATTAGCATTCATTTACTTTCTTGCTCGTCCCTACCAAACCTACACACCATGTAGTACTACTTATGCTGCAATAAGGCAGTGGCTCATAGCATAGGATCGTTCCCTATAGAAACGACCAGCAATGTATTCACGCATATAAAAAAAAAAAAAAAAAAAATATATATATATATATATATATAGAC
>RAQS01000148.1:0-41481 GCA_003698115.1 Aspergillus sp. HF37 | reverse complement strand
GTGCCGCGGGGCGGTAATGGGTCGTGGTGGGAGATGGTTTGGATGGATGGGAGTTGTTCGGATTTGTCGAGGGCTGTGAGTTCGGGAGGGAGAGAGGCGTCCAGGAGATGCGCTACCACGGTTTCGGGGTTGTCGCCGTAGAAATCGAGTAGGCGGACGATGTAGCCCGACCCGAGGTCTGGGAAGAGGTCTTGGACTTGGGTGACGAGGGACAATCTGTGCGCATGTAGCTCTTCTGTACCGGATATGTCTGGCGCACGCCCTTTGCCTTTATCGGATTTCCTTGCTTGCTTTTGGTATCGACGGTGAAATACTCTGGATTCGCTTTGATATGACCGTAAACTGGAAACCAAATCCTGGCCCCGTTTTTGCGGATTGGCACTCAGGTACCTCTCAAGACGAGCTAAGAGATCTGAACTGCAGACCAAATCCGAGAGAAGGGTTGGCTCTCGTTTTGTTTTGGGGCTGCCAACGCCCGCCGCGGCCTTCAGACTAAATAGATGATCCAGAAGCAAGGACAGATTTGGCGATGGGCCTTTCAGAAGCGATGTCAGGCCGACATAGGCATTCGCAACCAGAACCCTGCGGAGCCCCTCTCTCTTCTGGGCCTGATATGCATCAGACAGCGTGTCCAGGAAGTCCGAGCCTGTCACGAGCACTTGGCCACATGGCGGCGATGCCGAAGCCAAAACCGTCAGCAGCCGGATATCCGAGGCAACGGCTTGGTTATTGGAAGGGTTTCCAAACGAGAGCTGCTTGATAACAAGGGACTTCGCCTTGTCCAGACTGGGTCCGATTGATGTCTGGTGTTTCTCCCATACATCGGACAGCAATTTCCTCAACGCAGAGCTAGAAGGATAGCAGCAGCATAGATCACCCAGGAACCTCCAATCGAGCAAATCTGTCGGCGGAGTCGAAACCTCCAACAGGAGCCTCCTCGTTAACAGAAAGCAGAGCTTCCGCAAGTGTGGCGCTTTCGGACCCGCCTGGAGACCGGGCATGACAGAGGACGCGAGCTGGCCATAAAATGAAGTGAGAAATGTACAGGCTGACTCGTCCTTCAGCGCAACCGCCACGAACTGCTGCTGGGGAGCCTCCACCAGTATCCCGACGAGTGCAACCCATGCATCTACACAGGCATCCCAGTCCTCCGGCGGCAAGGAACTCCGCAGTGCTGGTGGCGGGACTGGTGCCAGGGGGGGCAGATCTGCCATGCTGGCCAAATATCAACGAGAAACAATAAATCGCCTGAATTAAAGCAGGTCAACACTCGCAGACATCATGGATGTCGCAGCGACACTGAGTCAGCGCTAGATCGGGCTAGCGCGGATAAGCGAGTGCCAATACCGGGCGCACATCAGGTGACCGCACTCAAAAAGAAAGCCTCAACTCGGCACATCGCGACTTTTCCACCTCTCCACAGCCATCATCACCTTACCGAACCTTGCAGTTCAGGTCTTGATTGGCAGCGACCCTCCCTCCGGTATGCTGCGACCGCATTCTATAAAGCTCTGAGCTATCCAAAGGCCCTGTCGCTAACAATCGCGCAGCCCTCAATCACATCCCCGGTCTCCCCACCGCACAAGCAACGTCAAGATGTCGTTCCAGAAGCCCGAGAAGGACTTCGGCGAGGGCCCTGTATGTATCCGCCGCCTCAACGACGACTCGCATCCCGCGCGACTCGAATCCAGCCCGACCCAATCATCTGAGACTACATACTAATCAAACCGGCGAATTATAGAAGGTCCACAAGATCCGTATCACGCTCACCTCTCGCAAGGTCGCCTCTCTCGAGAAGGTGTGCCAGGAGCTGATCGACCGCGCCCGCTCCAAGTCCCTGCAGGTCAAGGGCCCCGTCCGTCTCCCGACCAAGACCCTGCACGTCGTCACCCGCAAGTCGCCTTGCGGTGAGGGCTCCAAGACCTGGGACAAGTATGAGATGCGTGTCCACAAGCGTCTTATCGAGTGAGCTCCTCCAGAGTGGTTTTGCTTGGAGGGTGTGTTTGCTGACTTGCGTCTAGCCTCCTCGCCCCTACCGAGACCGTCAAGCAGATCATCATCAACATTGAGGCTGGTGTCGAGGTTGAGGTCACCATTGCCGCCTAAGGTTGTGCTTAGGTTGCCTCAGGGAGGGTCTCGTCTGTCCTGCGGGACGGCGAGGATTGGAAGGTCGCTTGGCTGTGGATGGAATTCGCGGCTGGTGCGGCGTTTTTATCGATACCCGCTAGAACCTGGTATAAAAATAAAAAAGAAGTCATGAGGATTATGCTATCTCGTATGCCATTCGATGTAGACTTCAGTACATGCATTATCAGTCCCGAGCCTGACCAACTCCATTGCCACAAATCTGTAGAAATACCAAACCCAATACGTGTAAGCGCGCTCTGTCCTTCGTCCTAGAAATCAAAACTCAACCACTCAGATTTCGGGGGAACAGGCGGAATAACACCGTCCTTGAAATGCCCATTGCTGAAGAAGAAGTCATACTGCCCGTTAATATCGGGAGTATACTCCTCCGGCTTCCCCTGGGCATCCCTCAAGCCAGCCGGATCAGGCGGCCCGTCTGGGAACAGGATGCGAACAAATGTACTTCGGTCTTGCGGGTGGAGGTAGCACGGCGAATCATTAATGTACTTGACCGGTTGGCCCTTCCACATGGAGAGCTTCTTTGACATCGGATCTCGAGCAGTATGGCCGGTCATATACGGAAATGGATTGAGCTCATTAGGGTCGTCGACCTTGATGAAGGCGCGCTTCTTGTCGTCTGCTGGAGCGGGCTGGGCTGGCTGAGCTGGCTGAGCTGGCTGAGCGGCTGGCTGACCGAACCCTGTCGGGGCGGGTTGTTGAGCGAAAGGCTGAGGTTGAGGAGGCTGAGGAGCTCCAAATGGGGGTTTCCCTGCAGAAGGCTGACCGAATGGCTGCGGCTGCGGCTGCGCTGGTTGACCGAAAGGACTGGGTGTTGGCTGTGAAGGTTGACCAAATCCTGTAGGAGCCGGCTGTTGAGATGGTTGCGCGAATGGGGAGATTGTCGGCTGCCCGGATGGTTGACCAAAGCCGCTTGGTGGCTGGTTCTGATTTGATATCTGACTGAAAGGGGACGCGGCGCTGGGTTGGCCGAAAGGCGATGGCTCTGGTGCTAAGGGTTTTCCGAAAGCTGTTTGCCCAAACGACGGCTGGCCAACTGATGGTTTTGCAAAGCCGGATTGGCCAAATGACGGCTGCCCGAATGACGGTTGCCCGCCTAATCCCGACGGCTTCCCAAAAGCACCACCCCCTTGACCGAGAGCTGAAGGCTGACCAAACCCAGATGCTTGCGTCGGAGCCGACGGTTGACCGAAAGACGGTTGTCCAAATGCCGACGGCTGGCCGAACGGGGATGGCTTGCCAAATGAAGGCTGGGCCCCGTCCATGCCCGAAGGTTGACCAAAGGCTGGGCCTTGAGGAGGCTGGTCAGATGGCCCTTGGCCTAAGCCAGCGCCTGCTTTACCCTCAATAATGTCGAACCGGTTTGGATGCTCATTTGCCCCGTCAACGACGTACTTCACCGCGCCGTCAAGGTCGTTTAGCGCGACGTCGTTTTGCCTCATTGTATCGGCATAGAGTGCATGAGCTTCTTGGACCGCCTGGTCCATGTTACCCCTCGCAGCCGCTTCGTAATGGCGCAAGCGCAACTCTTCGAAGCTCTGTTCCCGTTGGGGCCCTCCGAAGAGCTGCCTTGGAATATTTTGCCCAGGAGCATACGCGGAGAAGACCCATTCCGGCAACCCTTTGCCCGCAGTCAAATCGTGTTTGATATCGCTCGCGTTTACTCCATAGCTGTGCTGATGTCAGTAGATTGATAGACTGGGCAGAGCCTGACATACTTAGGCCGCTGTTGCCGTTGTGGACCTGGTAACGATCAGCAATGGACAATCCGTAAGGCCATAGAGAGTGTGATTTGAGTAGTAGGGACCGATAGGAATCTGGACAGCGTCGCAACCAAATCCCATGAAGATCAAAGTCAGGCAAAGAATAAGGTCGCTCTAAGACAGAGCCAACATTGAACAAAATAGGCGCGAGAGCTGGGCTGTTGAGACGGGGCAGATAAGAAGAGGACGGACATACCTCCAAATCCTCCCCCAGAGAGAGCCCCAAAGCGGTTCCCCGATCCCCACGTTGACTGACCTGGATGTTCGTATTTGCAACGATCTGAAATGCCGAGAATTGGGTTGTCATTAGAGCTGGTGGCCGGGACAGATGGGAAGTGTCGAAAATGGAAGCCATCATACCTCCGAATTTGCAGCGACCCTGTTGGAAGAAGGAACAGACAACCATATCGCTAGTTTATATTTGTTTCGTATAGGACAGATGCATGGAATGTGTTATAGGTTCGTGGTGAACGAGGCTGCACAGCGAATCGAGTAGAGAATGAGTAGAGTCGTGAATGGATGATGCTGTAAGGGTAAGTAATTCTCGTAAAATACGCGCTCACCTGACCTACTGGAAAAATACCCTCCATCTATACCACGAATGTTCACATAAATAGCTTGCAATTACATTCACTATGATGGCTTAAATTCATCCATATGTAACGCCGATATGATATAATACATAATACCATCCCGAAACTCCCATCCTATATGCCATGCAAATTCAATCCCACCAGGCAAGTTGTCAACCAGGACCAGGCAGCATCGAGCCTTGTGTATGCTTCATGCTCTGCTTCAGGACATCCCAGTTAAGCCCATCGACTTTTTTCCCGCCCAAAGTATCCAACTCGGTGGACAGGTTGCTTATTTTCCCCGTAGCAAGTCGCCGCATCATCACCGTGTCTTTCGCCCCATGCAAACTCCTCCCCCGGCCACGAAGCAGGGATTCTTCAAACCACTCCTCTTCCTTGTTGTCGAAGGGAAGGCCGATCAATTCCATCGCCCGATTGCTCCGCATCTGGCCAGCGCTGGTATTGAGAACAAAGTGGATGAGAAGTTCGAGGTACTTGCAGCGACGGGTCTCGTCATATTTCCGGGTGAAGTAGAATGCTTCTGTAACACTGGCGCGGCACAGGGTTTCGAAGAATGACCACTGGACCTTCTCCGACGCCAAAGGCGGGCATGCAGTATGGTAGTACGCTATCACCAAGCCATCGTCGTGTTTCGGGAGGTGGGAAAGGGTAAGGGCGTAGAGAATTTCGTCTGGGAAGGTCGGGATGATTGATGGCTCCGTCAAGTATTCAATTGCTCGCTGCATTAAGTCAGCGAGTGTCATAATCGCAATCTGGAAACGAACCCTGAACTCTAGTCTGTCCAAATTCCATAGGCCTTCTATAAACAGCCTGTATTTCTCTGGCAAATGGCACCGACGCGCGAACTGAGTGGCAGCATCGCTAGGGCCGCGGCAATCCCGCAAGATGTAATACACCAAGGCCTGCTTTTGGTGGGTGTCCAACAGAGCAGAGACAATCTGCTGAACGAGTGATCGGAGGTCGCTGTTTGTCCTTGGGGGATACAGATTGGCAACTGATCAATATCGTCAGAATCGCCCGTGACTGCGGCCAAGGGAATATACCTGCTCTAACCCCAGTCAATCCCAGGAGTCTATCGACAAAGAGTTGGTTCTCCAGAGCGCGCCGATTGGCGACAATCTGCTCGATAACTTTTCCATCGTAGAAGAAGCCCCTGTTGAAGTAGAAGATCGAGTCGAAATCATGCCAGGGAGCCATGTTGACCTGGCAGTGCTGCCGTGCTGGAAAGAACGAGATGATGCGGGCGAGAGAATAATGCGGGCGGTGAGGGCCTGGCAGAAAACAGCGCCTTTCCTCTTTCGGTGACAGTGTAAACAACCCACTTCCGCGCAAAAACAACCCGCTCCATCCTCCGTCAACCCCCTCGTCGCATGAGGCAGCCATCGCGAATCGCCCACCTACACCACCATGTCGTCGATTGCGCATAGCAGGCCGTCTCGGCGGTCTGCCGCGCGGAAAAGTCATGTCGTCGAGGAGACGACCTCAGAAGAGGAGGATCCCGGCAGTGTCACCCCTACGCAATCAAACCACGATGGAGGCGAAGAGTCAGAAGAAACTGAAGAAACTGAAGGAACCGAAGGAACCGAAGGAACCGAAGAAGCCGAGGAGGACTACACTCCAGTGCCGAAGAAGGTGAAGAGGTCGTCCAGGCGAAGGACAACAGACGACGCGCCGACCCCTAGCAGCTCGCAGCCGCCGCGAAAATCCCGACGGTCGATTGTGCCAGACGACTCGGAATCAAGCACACCACGCGCTGATACGCCGCGCATTGATACAAGGGGGGAGGACGACGGTACTACGAGCTCTGCCGAAGAGCCTGAATCGCCCACTCAAAATGCTCCGGCTGTCAAAAGAAAAAGTATGGCACATCCCCGCAAGAGCCGTGTCTCTGCCACGCCAAATCCGAAAAAGTCCTCACTCCCAACTCCAGAGACCTCGGTTTCGCCGCATTCGCAGCCACGGTCGCAAAGAGGAAGCGTTCCCCCTCTCTCCGATATCACCGAGTCTGCGGCGAACCAGTCGCCGTCAAAACCCCCGGAGGAGCAGAAGTCGCAGGTCTCGATTATCAACCCCAATTCCACGGTCCTCGACAAGCCTATGGATATCTTGACGAAATCTCGAAATCTAGCGCCCCAGCCAGCGGAGGAATCTACCGAGCCCAAGACCCGCTTGATTATTAAAACGCTTGTTCTGACAAACTTCAAGAGCTATGCAGGAAAACAGATTGTCGGGCCATTCCACGGATCGTTTTCTGCCGTTGTCGGCCCGAATGGCTCTGGGAAGTCCAATGTGATCGATGCATTGCTCTTCGTATTCGGGTTCCGTGCCAGCAAAATGCGACAAGGCAAAATATCTGCTCTGATTCATAACTCAGCCGCCTTTCCTAATCTCCCGTACTGCGAAGTTGAGGTCCATTTTCAGGAGGTCCTTGACTTGCCGGGTGAAGAATATGAAGTAATTCCAGATTCCCAACTGATTGTCTCCAGGCGTGCCTTCAGGCAGAACACCAGCAAGTACTACATGAATGGGAGGGAGACCAACTTCACCGCGGTGACGACGCTGCTCCGTGACCGCGGGATCGACCTCGACCATAAGCGATTCTTGATTTTGCAGGGAGAAGTGGAGTCGATTTCGCAGATGAAATCGAAAGCCGCCAATGAACATGAGGATGGCCTTTTGGAATACATCGAGGACATCATTGGCACGTCCAAGTACAAGACTCCCATCGAGGAATCTGCCACTGAACTAGAGGGTTTGAACGATGTCTGCGTGGAGAAGAATAACCGCGTCCAGCATGTTGAGAAGGAGAAGAACTCGCTGGAGGACAAGAAGAGCAAGGCTCTGGCCTACATACGTGATGAGAATGAACTCTCCCAGCAGCAGTCAGCACTCTACCAAATCTACATGGACGAATGCACCGATAACATCCGAGTCACCGAAGAAGCCATCCTTCAAATGCAAGAATTACTGAACCTGGAACTGGAGAAGCATGAGGGCAATGAGTCTGGGATCAAGGAGCTCGAAAAGGCCTACAAGCGTGGCATGAAGGAGTATGCGGGTATGGAAAAAGAGGTGCAGGCGCTGGCGAAGGAAACGGCGAAATACGACAAAGAAGGGGTCAAGTTCGACGAGAAGAAGAAATTCTTGCTTGGAAAGCAGAAGAAGATGGAAAAGTCGATGCAGTCTGCTCGCCTTGCGGCATCCGAATGCGAAAGTCTGGTCGAGAAACACACCTATGATATCGAGAAGAAGTCGTCCGAAACTTCGCAGCTGGAGAAGGAAATGGAGATAGAGGAAGCAGAACTCTCTTCAATTCGTGAAGGGCTTCGAGGAAAGACACAGGGTCTCTCCGATCAAGTAACAGCGAAGCAAAAGTCACTTGAACCCTGGGATGAGAAGATCAACCAAAAGCTCTCTTCGGTTGCTGTGGTCAATAGCGAGCTCGACATTCTCCGCGATAGAAGCAATGCCGGCGCTGTTCTGTTGGACGAAGCACAAGGGAAGGTGTCTTCAATTGAAGAGACACTGGCCGCCAAGCAGAACGACATTGAGGATCGCAAGGCCCAGAAATCTACGTTGGAGGAGGAAGTCGCGAAGCTGCAGCATAACCTCGAGAAATACGCCGGCAGGGAACCCGAGGTTCGCGCTCATGTCTCTGGCGCTCGACAAAAGGCAGATGAGGCAAGATCCAGTCTTGCCAGCACGCAGAATCGGGGCAGCGTTTTGACTGGGCTCATGCGCCTCAAGGAGTCAGGACGCATTGATGGATTCCATGGGAGATTGGGGAGTCTGGGGACTATCGACGAGAAGTACGACGTCGCCATTTCCACCGCTTGTCCGGCGCTTGAGAATATGGTTGTTGAGTCGGTTGAGGTCGGCCAACATTGTATCGACTATCTTCGGAAGAATAACCTCGGTCGAGCGAACTTCGTTCTCCTGGATCGCTTGCCCAAGCGGGATCTCTCTTCAATATACACCCCCGAAGGCGTCCCCCGTCTTTTCGATCTTGTCAAGCCGAAGGAGCCGAAATTTGCACCTGCCTTCTACAGCGTCATGCAGAATACATTGGTGGCAAAGGACATGGAGCAAGCCAACCGGATTGCCTATGGCGCTAGGCGCTGGAGAGTGGTGACGCTCGACGGCCAGCTAATCGACGTTTCTGGTACAATGAGTGGTGGTGGCACCCGCGTTGCACGAGGGGGGATGTCCTCGAAGCAAGTGGCCGACACTACGAAGGAACAGGTGTCTAAACTGGAAGGAGACTTGGAGGAGACGGAGAGAAAGTTCCAGGCATTCCGCGAGAAGCAGCAACACGTCGAGGCTGCCATCAAAGAGAAGACCGACGAGATCCCGCGGGTCGAAACCAAAATCCAAAAAATCCAGATCGAGATTGAAAGCGCCAATCGAAGCCTTGCGGATGCGAATCGAAGAGTTAAAGAGCTGGGTGCCGAACATAAGCCATCCAAGACAGACGCCAGCCAAGCTAAGGCCCTTGAGCAACAAATCTCGTCACTAGATGATGAGATTGAGGGACTGCGTGCTGAGAAGGGCGGAATCGAAGAGGAGATCCAGACCCTCCAGAACAAAATCATGGAAATTGGTGGTGTGAGGCTCAGAAGCCAGAAGGCCAAGGTTGATGGTCTGAAAGAACAGACCAGTCTTCTTGCAGAAGAAATTTCCAATGCAGAGGTCGAGAAGTCCAAGAACGAGAAGCTCATCAACAAACATCAGAAGTCTCGATCGGACGCTGAGACGGAGCTTGAGCACGTTGCCGATGAGCTCGGACGACTAGATGAGGACGCTGAGAACAAAAACAATGACGCTTCTGGATGGAGGCAGAAGGTGGAGGAGGCACAAGAGGTAAGTTTATTGCGCCAGTACACCGAATCGTTGGCTTACCTGCATACCAGGCTCTTGCGACGAGGGAAGGCGAGCTCAAGAGCTTAAAGGCAGAGCTGGATGAAAAGGTGTCTGAACTGAACGAAACCAGAGCCACTGAGATTGACATGCGCAACAAGCTCGAAGAGAACCAGAAGGCCCTGGCGGAAAATGAGAAGCGCCGACGATACTGGGAAGATAAGCACTCGAAACTCGCATTGCAGAACGTCAGCGATCTCGGCGATGACGAGCAGCCCGGCGAACTTCAGACATACACCAAAGATGAACTGGCTGAGATGAACAAGGAGTCGCTGAAGGCCGTTATTGCGTCCTTGGAGGAGAAGACCCAAAACGCATCGGTTGATCTGGCAGTCATTGAAGAGTATCGTCGTCGAGCGAACGAGCATGAAACGCGGTCTGCTGATTTGAAGACGGCGCTGGAGTCTCGCGATAGCGTCAAGGCCCGCCTAGACGGCCTTCGGTCATCTCGACTCAATGGATTCATGGAAGGATTCGGCATCATCTCGCTCCGACTGAAGGAGATGTACCAGATGATCACGATGGGTGGCAATGCCGAACTGGAGCTGGTCGACTCGTTGGATCCGTTCTCGGAGGGCATTATGTTTTCGGTGATGCCCCCGAAGAAGAGCTGGAAGAACATCAGCAATCTGTCTGGTGGTGAGAAGACGCTTTCGAGCTTGGCTCTCGTGTTCGCCTTGCATCATTACAAGCCGACACCGCTGTACGTGATGGACGAGATTGATGCTGCGCTGGATTTCCGAAACGTGAGTGACCCCCGATTCTCGTCGGCATTTCTAACAAGCGCTAGGTATCGATTGTTGCCTCGTATATCAAGGAGAGGACCAAGAATGCGCAGTTTATCGTCATTTCTCTGCGGAACAATATGGTATGTTGGCATTCGGTCTGTGTAAACAGATTACTGACATCTGCAGTTTGAACTCACGTCTCGACTTGTGGGGGTCTACAAGGTCAACCATATGACCAAGAGCGTGACGATCGAGAACCGGGACTACATTCAGGGACAATGATCGAGTATTATGGAGTTGCTTTTATTTGGTTTAGGTTGGGCGTGTTTATGATTGGATGGGCGGTCAATGACTAGGGTTTTCGAGTATTATACGCAAGATTGAGCTGTTTATACTGAGTGAAGTTTTTGATTACTCGCCCCTACCCGGGCCTGTACCTGAAGCTGCTGCGGTCCACCAGGCACAGCTTCTCCTGCTTAAGACTCACTCTGCCTGTGTGTCTATCGCAGCCAGGTCCTTGGAACCTCGGCACTAATAGTAGTGCAGGGCAAAGGGCAACGTGTAGCTGATCAGCAACCATACCCCATAATTCCCTGCTATCCTGGGGGGATTGGAGACGAGAGGGTTAGGGCTAGCGGAGTCTCACCCGGAGAGGGCCCACTGCTCGGAGACCAGCCCGGGACAGGACAAAACAGACTATGAATTAAAGTAAGCCGATATACAGGGATACACAACTGTGCAGACAGATTCTTCTTGGTCAAATGTATATAAAATAATGTCTGAGAATAATAACCGCGGCACATTCAAGCTACATATGTATAAAGTCCTTCCCCCTGGACACACTCCCTGCGAGCGCCACAGTGCTAACGAGATGTCGCAATGTGAATAGCAATAGTAGGAACAAGACCGCCGACTGCTAATACCGCACACATCACGCCAGACGCAGTACCGAAGCCGAGCCCAAACATATACGGGAAGTAGAAGGGGCCGATCTGTCCAAGTAAGTTAGCAGCCAGCGCGGCGAACAGAGTTAGTAGTACTAAGTAGTAGAGCAGAGGTGAGTAGAGAAGAGCAAACATACAAAGCCATATATTAACCTGACAAAATTAAAAAACACGCCGATAGCCGCGGACTGGTCTTTATGGCTATCCACGGCGTAGGCCGTGAGAATGGTGGACTGAACCTGGTTCCCGAAGCTGGCGATAGCGACGCCGACGCACGGGGTTACATTCCAAGTCTCCGCTTTCTGGAGCTGGAAGCCCCAAGTGAGGATGCCGGCGACCAGGGTTGCGAAGCCGATGTAGGCGAGCCAGAGTCTGTCGGCGGGGCGCGGGGGCCCGTTGCGGGCGCGGGCGCGGGCCTTCAGGAAGGCGTCTGACATGGGCCCGCTGAGCTGTTCGCCGATGACGGCGCCGATGATGATGGACAGGAATTGCAGGCCGATCTGCTGGGCGTTGAAGTTGAATTTCTCGCCGAAGGAGATGGGCATTTCGACGACGAAGGCGATGTTGCCGTAGCAGAAGGTGATGCCGGTTGCGACGGCGGGGATGAGGACGCGGGAGTAGCGGACGAGCAAAATCGGTGCGAAGGCATCGCGAGTTCTGAAAGGGGATGGGTTGATTCGTCTTGGGAAGAGTGATCTCAGGCGGCTCTGGCTGGAGGTATCGCGGGGGGGTTTGGAGTCTCTAATATAGAGCGTCTCCTCGCCGAATAGCAGATAGGCCACGGCCTGCAGGAAATTGATGATCACGAAGATCCAGAAGATCCAGTGCACGTCGGCGTGCTGCACGACGAAGCCCATGATAAAGGGCCCCAAGGGCGTCCCCAGCACGGTCATCAACACCCACCAGCCCAGCTTCTGGCCGCGCTTCTCGGGAGAACACAGCTCGGCAACGATGCCGCTTCCAATGCCAATGGGCGGGGATATTATGAACGCGGTTAAGACGCGGGTCGTCATTTGGCCGGCGAAAGATACGCATCTGGCGCCGCCGATGTTGCAGACCATGCTCCCGAGGACGGAGAAGAGTAGGATATGGTAGCGGCCGTATCTGGCGGTGAGTGCGTTCCAGAGAAGGAGGGGAGATACACCAAGCAGGAGAATCTATAGGCTGCAGTTAGAATGGCAGTAGGGGGCATGGCAGTGGATGTCAAGACATACCTGGGCCGAGACCAAGTAGCTTGCCTGAGGAAGAGACACGCCGTATAGATGGGAAAACGTATGGGACGCAGGAACAATGCCTGCCGCCATGAAGGTAGAGCACAGTGAATGGAAGGATACCATCAGGATCTGGGTGTTCTTCTTCCATTCTGGCCAGTTTCGCGGGTCCTTTGGGTCGTCGCACGGTGAACTTTCTTGACCTGCATCCTTTCCATCTTCCAGGTGAATAGAGGGAGTTTGGTTGAGTGATTCCAGGTGGATAGGAGTTTCACTCTTGCAATTCGTCGAATCATCAGTGTCCTGGTAGCTGTTGGCAGCGGAGATATCAGAAGTAGTGGTATCGTGCATAGCAATAGCAATGGCGAAACGAGGCGACAGAAATCCGGGGAAAACAGGCGCGGGTCTCATTTATATCCCACATCACCCAGATGCTCTGGCATCCACGCCATGCTGGAGCTCTGGGGAATTGGGGCCGCGCCTCAGAGCGCCGGGTGCCATTCCGAGACTCGGGTGATCGCTCGGCAGTGACTTGGTGTTTTGATCTAACAGACCGAGGCACGCTCTTTGGATGGGCCGTTGTCATGTACGTAGTAACTGCGTTCCAATGGGCAAGGTGTATAAGCTCTGGCGATATCTCGAAGCCTGTCTGCTGTTGCCGTGCGCAGCCATTATATACAGCTACGGGCATAATCTGACTATTATAAGAGAAGCTTTATCGCCAACGCCTCACAATCGTGGATAATCCCAGCATGAGCAGAATATTGGCGACGAACCTTGGTTTGCAGAGCTGCATGATGCAGTCTAGTTACCAATATAACTAGCCAGGTTGGAAGAACACCAGGAGATCTTCATAGATCTGCACTAAATGATCGGCTGATTGGCTTCAGCTTCATGTAGAGTAGAAACAGACTGCCTGTAGCATCATGAACGGCGATCAACCACAACCACGGCCTGTACTCTAATATAAACTGTGTACCTGTGCTCCCGCTGTTCTAAAATTAAACTAAAGAGACTTTCTGCAGCGGCCCGGCGCCACACCGCGCCTTTCCTGTTCTGAAACCACACTAGCCATTTCAGGGATAGTATAAACAAGTTGTACCAATATTTTGCCCACCCGCTGCCCCTTAATATTTCATAATCTCTTCCTGACTGTCGTTTCAACCTCCCTTCTGCTGCTGGATCTCCCTCCTGATTGTGCGCCTCGTTCGCACTTCCTCTCTTTCCGCAATTCCAACTACGTCCGTTCTTTTCAGTCTGATGAGCCTCGAGCTCTGCAGCGCCGATAATGTCGCTCTTTTGCTCGCTGGTCCTCCTACTGGCCAGCATCGCTTCGGTCGGCGCCCAAACCTTCACCAAGTGCAACCCTCTGAATGAAACCTGTCCTCCCGATCCGGCTCTGGGCACCCACCACTCATGGACCTTCAACGAGACCCTCAACGACAAGGTCTGGAACGTCACCAACGGAGAAATCGAGTACACCGAGCATGGCGGCGAATTCACCATCAAGGAAAAGCTGGACTCGCCCACGCTGCAGTCGAACTTCTACATCTTCTTCGGGGTCGTCGAAACGCATGTCAAGATGGCGCCGGGGGTCGGAGTTGTCAGCAGCGTGGTCCTGCAGTCGGCCGACCTGGACGAGGTCGATTGGGAATGGGTCGGGTACAACACGAGCGGCGTGGAGACCAACTACTACGGCAAGGGCGTTCCCGAGTACACCAACACCGGCCACCACCATGTCGAGAACGCAGATACCGAGTTCCATAACTACACCACGCACTGGACGCAGGAGAAGCTCGAGTGGTGGGTGGACGGCTTGCTGGTCCGAACGCTGAAGTATGAGGAAGCCAAGGGCGGCCAGAGGTATCCGCAAACGCCCAGCAACGTCCGCTTTGGCGTCTGGCCCGCCGGCGATCCCAGTAACCCGAAGGGTACGATCCAGTGGGCCGGAGGCGTGGTCGATTATGAAGCCGGGCCGTACACGATGGTTGTCCAGGATGTGAGGGTGCATGACTTCCACTCGGGCAAGCAGTACGTCTATACGGACCATTCTGGCTCGTTTGAAAGCATCAAGGTGGTCGAGTATGTTCCCCGTCCTTTTTCTGTCGGACATTGCTAACGCACGCGCTCCAGGGGCAATTCAACCACCGTCAAAGAAATCAGCAAGCCACCAGAACTGTCGGCGTCCGAAAAATGGGACAATCTCTCCCAAGGAGCCAAGATCGGCATTTACTGTGCCATTGCTGCCGTCGCGGCCATTGCCATCGCCGCTTTTGTGCTGTACTTCCTCAAACAGCGCAGACGGGGCCGTCTGGAACACGCCCTCGATGACGCGAAGTGGAATGCAGAGCGGACTGAAATGACGGATTTCCAGTCTGGCTGGCGACGCGGTGGGTATCAGCCAGTGTCTTGATGACAGTCTGTCCGAATAGCGTCTCGTGTTTTCAGTCAGTGATCAGATGTAATCTGCGCGGCTCACGCCGTCACGTCGTGTCTCAGAACCAGCATCCCGCCGGTTGCCGGTCGAGCGCGATCTTCCTGGGCTCCCATGTCTGGCCCGATTGACGATTCGCTCCCCTAGATTGTTTTTAGAGGGGCGTTTCGTGTATATAAGAGTCTCATTAGTTTCGGCTGGTTTTATTTGGTTACTCTATTTGGCTGCTCGGTGTTAGGATGGTTTTGTTTATGGCCAGGCAGACGGACCTAATTGTGCTTTCCGGCGGATGCACCTCTGTACTTATTTGATATCCAATCGATCTGACAGCGGACCCGCCATGGAAATTTCCGAGACTGATTTACATGATGATCTTCGCATACATACCTCCGTCCATTGTTAGGAAGCCTAACCTGTAGATTATATTCCTTCATACACCACAAAGCAGAACTAGCCTGTGTACAAGCAAAGGGTAGAATAGGTCGGCTTGGGAAAAGCAATACTAGTAATGCTTAGTAGTTGTTCCGTTGCTATGGAGTTGTTTACTTGCGGTATGCACTGGCAGTGCTTACGGCTAGAAATCACCTTGGACATTTCCGTGCCACAGAGTATTTCAACATTAAGCTTCTCGAGCTGCCTAGTTTCTCATCCTATCCATCACTTCACCTAGCAGTCCCTTGTTCTCGCAGTCCTCGGTCTCCTCGCAGAACCAGATAGTCTGCCCGCTTGCACAGGGTTTCCCTTTGGTGTAGGCATCGCAGCCAATCACGCAAGATTTGACAGGCACTTGCCTGCTAAAAACCTCTGTACATTCGCAGAAGTTCCAATCGAAGATTTTGGCGAGGTTGGATGGATAATATGTCTCGCCCAGATGAGGTTCATCATCGTCTGTTGAAGATGAATTTTTTACCCACGGCCAGCAGACGGGCGTCGACAATTGTTCGTCCTTTGGTATGAAATCAAAGACAGGGAGGTTGTAGAAGCACGAAAGAATATCCGTCGAGTATCTGTTTATACTGAAGCCCGAATGGATGTCCGCCGTAGTATTGGTTTGTCGCCTCCTGGCATTGAACGGAGCTCTCGTAAATGTCTTTGATGTCAATGCCGAATTTTGTCGTGAGGTTGCCGTATGTCTTTTCGCTGATGGGCTTGCTTTGCGGGCCGCAGTTATCGACGCTCTTGTATGGGCATTCGAGCGTGAAGCAGCTACCATTGACCTGCTTGCCGCCGGACACGTTCGGACAATCATCATATTTGTGACCGTCTTTGAGGATGAAGTAGTTGCCTTGGCCAAGCGCGACTCGGACCAGACCATGCTTCATTGTGGAATTCATGTAGCGCTCAATTTCCATCTGCTCGTCCGTCGTATACTGGAAGATGGATCGTCCGTTATAGAAGAATTGGGCGATGTCCGTCTCGTAATCGTTGCCTCCAATGAATCTCTCCGGCCATGAACCGATGTTCCCGTCGACAAACATCACCGAGGCTCGGGTCATGACTGCATGGTAAAAGCTGTTATAGTAACTTTGCATGGCATCCACCAGCTGCGAGGAAGACTGCAGAATGGAGACGATGGCTGGATTGTGAAGCTATCCAAGAGAGAGATAGACGACAGACAGAGAAAACAGGGACACATGACCAAGCTGGTGCCTCGGGCTGCAGGGCATCACACCCAGAACAACAAAGCTCAAAATCATGGCAATCAGATTAGGTGCACGGAGGGAAAGGAAAAAGGCCAGGCAGGTGGGTGAGTTGGGGAAGAGTTGGCAGGCAAGGAAGAGGTTAGCGATTGAGCAGGAATCAAGTAGAGGTCAACAAAATCTACAGAGTGGCAAGGAGCTCTACTAGTGTGCCACCGCCAGCAACACAAGCAGGACCTGGCAGTGGAGGATCGAAGCGTCAAGGTCCTCGGCAGGGGCAGGAAGATACCAGTATTTATGCATATGCCCTAGCTAATATGAAAGACACTTCCCGATGCTGCTCGCTCTCACGCCACATAATACCAAGTCTTCTCCAGCCAGTTCCTCGGAACCCGGGGCACCTCGCTGGCCTCGAGCAGATCCATCTCTGCCTTTCCGGAGATGACGTCGATGTCGTCGACCTTGTGGGCAAAGTGCACCGACCTGGACCATAGTTTATGGCCGACGTAAAACGCCAAGAAGATGGGGATGGTGATATACGCGGCCAGGAAATCGGATGCGTTGAAGTGCTTCGGCCAGAAGATCTGGAAGCCGTTGGTCAGGGTGATCAAGCTGACGATCAACAGAATGAACCACGTTGCGTAGGGCTGCAGCGGCGCCTTGAAGGGCAGCGATTCATAGAGGCCGCTGGCGATGATGGCTTTTCGGAAACGGAGGTAGGTGATCATGACGACGATCCATGCGATATAGCCAGAGATAGTCGAAATGTTCATGAACCAGACAAAGACCTTATCACCGGTGCCTCCAGTGTCCAGTTTCAGGAAGGCGAGTAGGCCGAACATCCAGGTGAAAAGGACCGCGCAGTACGGGACGCCATTTTTACTGGTGATGCTGAAGACCTTGGGCGCTTGGCCATTGAGTGCCATGGTATAGAGTATACGGGAGCCAGAATAGAGGAAAGAGTTGCCCGCGGACCATGCAGACGTCAGGATTGCTGCGTTAATGACGCTGCTCAAATTCTGAATGCCCGCGCGCTCTATGCCAATCACGAATGGACTCGTCTTAGCGTTTGCGGGGCCCTGGCTCAGCTGCTCGGCGTCGTAGGGCACTGTTATGCCGATAACAAGGGTTCCCATGCCGTAAAACAACGCCAGTCGCCAGGTGAAACGCCTCGCGGCTTTTGGAATGTTGCGCCGGGGGGCGACGGCTTCTCCCGCTGCAATGGCGATCAGCTCAGGCGAGGTGATAAACGCGAAACCGGCCGCACAGAACGCATGCCAATACGCAAGGAATCGGCCCGTAGATCCAGAAACCCTGTACTCATTGAAAGCCCCAGGGTTGTTCCAGTACTCGAAATAAAGGGGATCATGTGTGGGCCCGCCTCCAAAGAAGAGCACGATTCCGAGGATAATGAGACCTAGGATCGTGATGAGCTTGAGGCTCGCGAACCAAAATTCTGCTTCACCAAAGAACGACACGGCAACGATATTCAAGAGGAGCATAACGACCAAGACGATAGCGATCCAAACCCCGATACTAGCCGGTGGTTCCCAGTAATCGATAATAATAGCCGCCGCCGCCGCCTCCGCGGCGACCAGCATGGCGTAGGCATACCAATAGTTCCATGCAGAGGCAAAAGCAAGACCGGGATCGACGAAGCGCTCGACAAAATACGGGACCGTAATACCTTTCATCGGAAGGTAGACAACAATTTCAGCGAGGATATTCATGACACACCACACCACGATCATCATGGACACATATCCCATGAACAACGGGGCAGGGCCAGTGTCGGCAAGAATAACTCCCGAGCCAATAAAGAGGCCAGTGCCAATAGCGCCACCTGTAGGTAGCAGTGCTGGTCAGATATTGTACCATGAGACTGGGAATGGGAGTTCCAACCTAGTGCTAGGAACTGAACATGACGGCTCTTGAGACCACGCTCCAGCTCCCCATGCCCTTGGGCGATAGAGCGATCACCGGTTTCCTCGACGAATTGCTCGGGATCATGGCCCTTGGCCTCGAAGTCGACACGACCCATCGTGTCGGGGATCAGATGTGGCCAGCAAAAACGATAGCAAACTGCCTGAGCGAGGGATCCACTTTTAGGCGACAATGATAATAACTTCTGGGATTGCCGTGGTATATATGTTCGACGGCATCGAGATAGTCATGGACAGCGTGAGCGACAAAATTTCTTCCCCTCACCGGCCCGGGAAACGAGCCCGCGTCGCTAAGACCATTTCAATTGGGTTAAGTTGGAGTATCCTGGAGAGTGGTGCAGAGGCGGTACAATTTAGCGGCGTGTACCCCTGCTAGGCCCTGGGCTCTGGTTCCATATCGGCCGTTGGATTGGTTGATATTGATACAAGCCAATAGAAGACGGGCATCCAAGAACGCTATATGCGTCACGGCGCAAGGAAATATCCCGGTTGCTGGCCTAAAACGCGGAGTCATACTGCGCTATCGATTCCATGATTCTTCCTCCAGTTTCCACCGTGTTCAACCGAGCGGGTGACACAGTCGCATTGTTCCTGTTATTTCCCGCAGATGTACCGATCCTGCTGTGACCGGCGAGATACCGGCATCGGTCGGAAATGTAACGAAGGATGAGCAAGTTTTCTCGAAGGATTCCGTTCTGATGGCACAGCAATCGACAGATATCCCTCAGCAGGGTATCTATCCTGGATATTGTGGCAATGCTCGCTTCGCAGAGCATCCTTCCTGACGGTCTGTCACGCTACCCCAGATTCGGCTCCAGTCTCGGCCCCAGACCCAGTTACGGCGGGGATGATCTCCACTTCCTTGGAAACAGCAATGGCTAGCGAATGTCTCGTAAGCTGCCGGGTCTGCAAATCTGCGATTGTATTGTACGCCTGTTCTTTGCACCCCGAATCAGAATTACCAGCGGAGGTAAACCTACAATCTCTGCCCGCAGCCTGGCGAGCTCACAGATTGTTTTCGTCATGATATTCCAGACGTTTGTGACCAGCGATGGTCTGGAATGCGTCCACTCTGAAGGTGTTGGGCGTTGTAGCAGACCCTTGGATGAGAGAAGGAAACAGCGATGAATCTGCCATCGGACTGGTCCTGTTTGCTTAGTTTGCATATATGGGCGGTGAGCCATTTCCCGGCAGAATAAGGCGGCGATGCAGTGATTGGCCAAGTTCCAGGTCAGCCGCGGAGTCGCCGAATCAGGAAGGCACGTGAGGTCAGCTGCCCTACCCCTCCTTCCTCTTCCGGACTGTCTTATTCTTCTGTTTCTCGCTTGAAGACTCAGTCTCACCACAGATAGCAGGCCATGACCTCAACCGAGTCCCCAATCCCCGGCCCCAAAGGCGTTCCTTTTCTGGGAAACATATACGACGTCGACAGAGAAGTGCCCATCCACAGCTTGGAGCTGCTGGCTGATAACTATGGTTTCTGGCGCCCATCTCCGTCCAATGCTGTGACTGACTCGGCCAGGCCCCATATACCGACTCACCAACTTTGGCATCTCCAGAGTATTCATCAGCTCCCATGAACTGGCCGACGAGGTGTTCAACGAGGAGAGGTTCACCAAGGTCGTTGCCGGCGGCTTGAAGGAGATTCGAAACGGCGTACACGATGGCCTCTTCACGGCAAACTATCCCGGAGAGGAGAATTGGGCTGTTGCCCACCGCGTCTTGGTTCCTGCGTTTGGTCCGCTGTCAATCAGGGCTATGTTCGATGGTACGACTCGTGGATGGACCATCATGCATGCTGCGACAATGGAAAGCTGATCTTACAGAAATGTACGACATTGCTACCCAGCTCGTGATGAAATGGGCCCGTCAGGGCCCAAAAGCTCCCATCATGGTCACGGACGACTTCACCCGGCTCACTCTCGATACCATTGCGCTCTGTGCCATGGGAACTCGGTTTAATTCCTTCTATCACGAAGAGATGCATCCTTTTGTCGAGGCAATGCTCGGTCTGCTGCAGGGATCCAGCGACCGAACCCGCCGTCCGGCTCTGTTCAACAACTTGCCCACCACGGAGAATACCAAATTTTGGAGCGATATTACCTTCCTCCGAAATTTGTCGCAGGAGATGGTCGATGCCAGGAAGGAGAATCCACAGGACAAGAAGGATCTCCTTAACGCGCTTATTCTAGGGCGGGACTCCCAAACCGGCCAGGGGCTCACGGATGATTCCATCGCGAATAATATGATTACCTTTTTAATAGCAGGTACGTGTCTTGCAACCGATACTGCCTGCAAATCTAACGCGCATAGGCCATGAAACGACGTCTGGAATGTTGTCCTTTCTCTTCTACTTTCTTCTCAAGAACCCCCAGGCCTATAAGAAGGCGCAGGAGGAGGTTGACACAGTGATTGGACGGCGGAAAATTACCGTGGAAGACCTGTCAAAATTGCCGTACATCACGGCTGTTATGCGAGAGACGTTACGTCTCCGGCCGACTGCGCCGTTGATCGCGGTCCATGCCCATCCAGATAAGAACAAAGAGCATCCAGTGACCCTTGGGGATGGAGAGTACACTCTGAACGATGACGAGACGATCGCCCTCATTCTGAGCAAGATACACCGAGATCCTCATGTCTACGGGCCCGACGCTGACGAGTTCAAACCGGAGCGAATGCTTGACGAGAATTTTAACAAACTGCCCAAAAACGCGTGGAAGCCGTTTGGGAATGGCATGCGGGCGTGCATCGGTCGCCCGTTTGCCTGGCAGGAAGCTCTGTTAGTGGTTGCTATTTTGTTGCAGAATTTCAACTTCCAGATGGACAATCCTAGCTATGATCTTCGTATCAAACAGTCGCTCACCCTTAAACCTAAGGACTTCCACATGCGGGCGACCTTGCGGGAAGGTCTGGATGCGACGACGTTGGGTGCCTTTCTGAATGCTGGTGAAGCGCCATCACAAGCAGGAGCCGATAGGAGTCGAAAGGCAAAGGCATCTCCGGCGCCAGACAAGATGAAGCCGATGCATATCTTCTTCGGCAGCAATACGGGAACGTGCGAAGCCTTTGCCCGGAGAATGGCTGATGACGCCGCTGGGTACGGGTATGCCGCAGAGGTCGGCTCGCTTGATTCAGCCATGCAGAATGTACCGAAGAACGGACCAGTGGTCTTCATCACGGCCTCGTATGAGGGTCAGCCTCCGGATAATGCTGCCCACTTTTTTGAGTGGCTTAGTGCCGCCAAGGGCAAGGAGTTGGAGGGTGTGAATTATGCTGTATTTGGATGTGGCCATCGTAAGTGTTTCTTACCGTTTGAACAGCCTTCAACTGATGGATCCAGATGATTGGCATGCCACCTTCCACCGTATACCGAAAGCGATCAACCAGTCCGTGGAAGCGTGCGGAGGAAGCCGCCTCTGCGGGATTGGATTAACCGATGCCGCCAATTCTGACATGTTTACCGATTTCGACAGCTGGGGTGAGTCAACCTTTTGGCCTGCACTGGCAACGAAATTTGGAGCCGTGCAGCCACAAGACGGACCCAAATCCAAGTCGGCGTTCCAGGTCGAAGTAAGCTCGGGCACGCGGGCATCTACCCTGGGACTCCAGCTGCAGGAGGGCTATGTCCTTGAGAACCGGCTCCTTTCTCAGCCAGACGCCCCGGCGAAGAGGATGATACGGTTCAAGCTTCCCTCAGACATGACCTATCAATGTGGGGACTACCTGGCGGTGCTGCCGGTGAATCCAAGCAGTGTTGTCCGGCGTGCCATTCGACGCTTCCATCTCCCGTGGGATGCGGTGCTCCGAATTCAGAAGCAGATAACAAACACGACAACTTCTATCCCGCTGGACACGCCAATTTCTGCGTTCGAGCTCCTGTCGACATATGTGGAACTATCGCAGCCCGCGTCCAAGCGCGACCTAAACATGCTGGCAGATGCAGCAGTCGCAGACGCCGACGTCCAGGCTGAGCTGCGCTACTTTGCGTCGAGTCCCAGCCGATTTTCGGACGAGGTGGTCAAGAAGCGGCTGAGTCCGCTGGATCTTCTGATGCGGTACCATAGTGTCGATCTATCCATCGGAGACTTCCTCGCCATGCTGCCGCCGATGCGGGTGCGACAGTACTCCATCTCGTCTTCGCCGTTGGCCGACTCGTCCGAGTGCTCGATTACATTTTCTGTGCTTAACGCGCGGTCGCTGGCGGCGTCGTCCTTGTCCCCGAACGAGCGGGCCGAAGAAGAGCAATATCTGGGCGTGGCCTCGACATACCTGTCGGACCTACGTGATGGCGAGCGGGCACATGTCGTAGTGCGCCCGTCGCACTCCGGATTTAAACCACCAGCGGACCTAAAGACGCCGATGATAATGGCGTGCGCGGGAAGCGGGCTGGCACCATTTCGGGGTTTTGTCATGGACCGCGCAGAGAAGATCCGCGGGCGACGAAGCTCCAGCTCCGTTACATCAGCCGCGCAGTCAGAGGTAGAACAACCAGCGAAAGCAATTCTATACGCTGGATGCCGCACACAGGGCAAGGACGACATACACGCCGAGGAGCTAGCGGAATGGGAGCGACTCGGCGCCGTGCAGGTGCGATGGACGTACAGCCGGCCATCAGACGGATCCCCAGGCCGACACGTTCAGGACCGGATGTTAGAGGACCGCAAGGACCTGGTGGAGCTGTTTGAGCAGGGGGCGCGGATCTATGTGTGCGGGAGCACGGGAGTGGGCAATGGGGTGCGCGAGGCCTGCAAGAAGATCTATCTGGAACAGCGGCAGGAGAAGATCGGGCAAGCCAAGGAGCGCGGCGAGGAAGTGCCGGAGAAGGACGAGCAGGCGGCCGCGGAGGAATTCCTCGAGGGGCTGAGGACGAAGGAGCGATATGCGACGGATGTGTTTACCTAGTTCTGGTAGTTTCTTGGTATATATGCTGGACTCTCCAATGGCAGACAGCGACCATGCACGTGATGGCTTAAGCTTGGACAAGTGCAGCAGGTAGATTGCTCTCCTCTCTTCTCTCCCTTGCTGGCCTGATCTCTCCAGCCGACGGTCTCCGAGGGACTCTCACCTATATAACAACCATGGCCGCCGCTCCTCTCCCCCTCTCCTTTCCCTACGACCTCCAGCACGCCATGAAACCGCTCGCGCTGTCCGCCTCGGCGCTGCTGGTCTCCCCAGCCTACCCGCAGTCCATCAGCCAGATCAACGGCAATCACTTCCTGTCGCCGTACGCCGGGCAAAACGCCGCCATCGAAGGCGAGATCACGGCCATCAGCAGCAACGGGCTGTACGTGCGGTCCACCGCAGCCCCAGACTCGGATCCCCGCACCTCCGGCTCGATCCGCGTGTACAACGACTCCGCAGTACCGCACGTCGCAGTCGGCGACGCAGTCTCGCTCAGCGGCACGGTCGCGGAGTACCGCTCGTCGCCGGACTACCTCTACGTGACAGAGCTGGTCTCGCCGACCGACATAACCGTGACATCGCACTCCGACGCCGACGCCGATGCCGACGCGATCATCCTGGGCAAACACGGGCGGCGCAGCCCGCCGACGACGCAGTTCACGGCGCTGGACGACGGGAACGTCTTCGGGCTGCCAGCGAACACGAGCCAGGTGTCGAGCGCGGATCCAGAGCTGCGGCCGGGGGAGTTCGGGCTCGATTTCTGGGAGAGTCTCAGCGGCGAGCTGGTGACTGTGACGCGGCCGCGGGCGCTCGGGAAGCCGAACCGGTATGGGGATACGTGGATAGTGGGCGATTGGGGGGTTGACGGGTCGGCGAATGCGAGGGGAGGGTTGACGATGCGTCCGAGGGGTATGTTTCTCTGAATTCCAATTTGACGGGGTTGTGACTGACAGACGGGCTAGATGCGAACCCTGAGGCGCTTCTCGTCGCGTCGCCACTGGACGGCACCAGTAACCCCACAGACACCAAGCTGGGGGATTATCTCGGGGAGAATATCACCGGGGTGGTCACCCAGTCGTACGGGGCTTATGTGTTGCTGCCGAGGACGGCGCTGGCGGTGTCGGAGTCCAATTCGACGACTGCCCCGGCCACGGACTTGGTCTCGGACGGCACCTGTCAAGCGATCACGGTCGGGGATTACAACGTCGAGAACCTGACGCCGGAGTCGCCGACGATGTCTCAGATCGCGGGACACATTGCCAAGGACCTGAAAGGGCCGACGATTGTTTTCCTGCAGGAAGTCCAGGATGACAGCGGCGATACAGATGACGGAGGTATGTCACCCACTAACCCGGCATGCCAACATCCAACTGACAAAGCAGTCGTCACCGCAAACAAAACCCTCTCGACTCTAACCGCCGCAATCAAGTCCCAGAACGGCCCGAGCTACAGCTTCATCGACATCGACCCGGTCAACAACCAGAACGGCGGCGAGCCCGGCGGCAACATCCGCAACGCGTATCTGTACGATGCGTCCGTGGTCCAGCTGCGCAATCCGAACCCGGGCAGCAGCAAAGACGCGGTCGACATCACGCCCGACGGCGAACTAACGTACAACCCGGGGCTGATCGACCCTACGAACGAGGCGTGGGAGCACAGCCGGAAGCCGCTGGTGGCGGCGTGGGAGACGGTCGGGAAAGAGGGCTCGTTTTTCACGATCAACGTGCACCTGAGGAGCAAGGGGGGATCGACTTCGCTGGAGGGCGACCCGCGGCCGCCGGTGAACGGGGGTGTTGAGAAGAGGTTGTCGCAGACCAGTGTTATCGGGGTAAGTCCCCTCTCTCTCTTTGGGAGCCCTAGCCTGGGTAAAACTAACATGGACGAAATGGATAGAACTTTACCAGCACATTGTTAGACATAACCCCCGACGCGCGGGTGATCGCTGCCGGCGACTTCAACGAGTTCTCCTTCGTCGAGCCGCTCACCGTCTTCGCGTCGCAGTCGGGCCTGTCCAATCTTGACGAAGTAGTCGAGACCCCGCCAGCGGAGCGGTATACGTACATCTACGAACAGAACTGCCAGGCGCTGGACCATGTGTATGTGAGCGGGGGAGTGGTGGAGGGGAAGGGCGCGAGACTGGAGCATGTCCACGTCAACACGTGGGTGGCGTATGACGAGCAGGGGTCGGACCATGATCCCAGTGTTGCCCTGGTTGATGTTTGTAGTTAGATAGATAGTTCGATGGAATGAATTACGTACTGGTAGGTGGGTGGGATTCAACACCCTGTACTCTGCCGACCGATAGCCATAGGGCTGAGTCTTAAAACGGTTAAGCTTGCAGTGGACCACGCTAGGCTCAGCTAGTGGAAGTATATATATATATATAGTCAACGCTAAAGCAAACGCCGGGAAGCAGGCAGAGATTTATCTATTTACAGTTAACAACAAAACGAGAATCCATCACTCCAGTCCATCTATCTACCCCATCTGCAATCCATCCCATATCCATGTCCATATACCATACACATCCATCATCCGTCATAGACCGCAGTCCGGTCCCGTCGCGTCATCCAGACCCGACGAGCGAAACCAGGTCCAGTTTAGTAGAAAGGAGTAGCCGAGGGCGTGGCGCTCGAGCACGGTGTCGCGCTGGACGAAGGCGTCACAACAGCCTGACGCTTTCCGTGCAGGAGGAGCGGGGTGACAGACGCGCCGGGGAGGCTGGAAGAAGAGGGAGAGGGTGTTGCCGAGCTGCTGGCGGGGGTCACCGGGAACCAGTGGCGCTTTCCGAGGTCGATGTTGTCCTCGAACCAGTTCTTGATGTCACCGAAGGGCGCGGGAGCCGCGGAGCTGCTGGCCTGGCGCTTGTCGAAGTCGTGCTCTGACTCCTCGAGCCAGTCCTCGATGTGTGCCGAGGGGGTGGGAGTGACAGAGGCGCTGCAGGAGGGGGTTGCAATGCTGCTGCTGCTGGAGGGGATGGTGGGCAGGGCGATGGCGGAGCCCAGGAGGGAAAGGAGGGTGATGCCGGCGAGCTTCATGTTTGTTTGTTGTGGTAAAGCTATCAAAGATGGAAGTGGTTTTTGAGATTGAGAAGTTGAGTCTGTCCGATGAACCAGCCAGCGGAATCCTGCACCGCTTTATACCCTGTCAACGAACAGCGCCCTACACTCATCCTGTAGATCGACGCCATATCGGCAGGCACGGCTGGTGACAAGGATTAGTATAGTACGTACGTAGAGTACCTGCTCTGGACGTATCCAAGCGAGCAGCGCATCCACCGAGGCAGAAAGCCTAAAATAAGCGACGCAGGCTGGTCCAATGATACCAGCTGGTCGTCGCAGTGATCATCCGCTATGAAACCACGCGGTCCACGGGGAGACAGACCCACGGCGCGGGCTGGTTGTGGCTGGGACTGTCGGCTGTGATGATGTTTGTCCTGGGGCTGTGTGTATGCTGTGCTGTGTCTGTTGCTATGTATATCCCGGTATCTGCCTGCCAGAATGTGTAGAAGTGTAGCTGTCGTCGTTGAAGCTGCAACGTCTTTATCTCTCTCTCTCTGTGTGTGTACCTAAAGACACGGGCGATCAACGGCGGCCCACTTGATGCACAGCGCTCAATGGCAGCAGTTCTCGCAATGTCGCGATCGTCAGGAAAACTCGAGTCTCGACCGATGCCTGCCCTGGCCGACGCCGGATTCGGACTCGGGTTGCCACCGTCCAGCCATGCATGCCCGTTCCGCGAGGTGATCGCCATGACGCAGCGACCGACGGTTGATACTTGGGGAGTTTCAGGTCCTGCAACGGGTACTGGTATTTGTGAGGCTGGGCGAGTGCACACTGTGAACGTCAGCCAGTCTCGATGTCTCATGATATCATCAAGTCTGCAGCTGCTCGAACTGCCATAACCTGTCAACCGCAGACTGAATCTTCAGTCGACGGCCTCGCCTATCCCCGATTTTATCCATGTGTTCAGTATCGCACATCATACTCGCTCAGCATGCCTAAATTGTCAAGTCGGGTTCGTGTTTCCGATTCCACTCTCCTTGCCCGTTAATCGCAGTCTGGGGAAGCACAGGGTAGTTGGAAGCGAGCGATCAATAGCCCATGTATGATGGTACCGGCCATTCGACTCTGTCAAGCACGGCACGAGCTCGGCAGGGACAGAGCAGGGCAGGGCTGCATGGGCGGGCTCAATACCGAACCGCGAGTATCGCTCGTCTACCTTGACTCCTTACTGGCTCCTCTCTCGGGAACAATGCAGAACAGCGTAACGATTATCCAGTGGGAACCCGAGCTAGCTGGTCCTTGCATCCCGAGGGATTGTCCGGTCTATGTTCTTATCAATCAATCGATCAATCAGTCAGTTGCTCCGGCTGTACTCGGCGTCGGTCATTCCGGCTGGCATGATGGAGTTGGTCACGCTGCTCTCTGTACACTGGATTCAGGGATGAAGCCGAACTTGATTGCATTTCTAGTTACAGAATCATGCGAGCCGCAATCTCAACAACCGCCCAGTCTCCTACCTGTAACAGGTGAGTACTTGGTCGTCCATGATCATAAGAACTAACCTTGCGCGTTCCAAGCGCTAAAGCTTTTCATTTCCAGATAAGCCTTGGTTGACCTCGCCCTCCTAAACTTGCCCTTGTCGACGTATTTGTGATAGTCTGGGTCAGGCTTCGCAAATGTGGAAAGACCGTGTGCCTGTCTTGAGACACGAGGAGCCTGTGGCCCTGGAGGACCCGACGGTCTTCCCCATGCCAATGGCTTGGTGACACATCAGCAAATACCGCCCAGTGATCAGCTCTTCCAGACGGAGCTCCTTAGCATTATTGGAATCGTGAGAACTTGTCCCGGAAAAAAATCTCTGCTGGAGCACACTATCGTCCCAGTAAGTTGCCCATGTGTGAGCATTCTACCTGCTTATTGCGTGCCCTGTACGATAGACCTCGCTTAGACAGCTCGTTCTCTCGATCATGCTTTATCCTACCATCTAATCCATACATTCAGCCATCACCCTCAGCTTCCTGTTCCTGCTTCAGTGCCCAAAAACCACTGCGTTTCAAAACTAATTCCTCATTATAGGTACGCCTTGTCTCCTGCATGGACACGCTCAAAGCCAGAGTTCATCCGGCGCATTACAGCAAGGCAAACTGATGATCTACAAGAGCAAGCTTCATGATTTCGGGACTAAGGAAGCGCGCGACAAGAACATCGAACTCTTTTCGCTGTACATGGCGAGCCAGCCCGTGGGAAACACCGGGGGTCCAAAGAAGAGTTCCTGAACTCAGTGGACCGGGAGTTAGGTGAAGATGGGATGATTGATACCCCGGCATGGTATCGGCATTGGGCATTGGACGGGGGATATCCGTGTCCAGTGGAGGTTCGTCGTGTCTCTATACCTGGGTCAGACACGCTGATGGCATGAACAGGCAAATGCTCTATTCTACAGCTATTATACATGCAATCCATGGAACAAACACACCAAGCTCTACTAATACAAATCATCCAAACAAGAACCCCAGCCCCACGCCTACAGGATCTCCGGGTAACAGCCCATCCGGGGATCGCCGGGCACCCAACCAACGCACTGGTGGCAGGTAATCAGGTTACTCGGGTCCACCTCCGCCTTGATCTTCAGCAGGCGGCTGTAGTTGTCCCAGCCCCAGAAGCTGTGGATGTGGTCGGGCTCGTAGGTATCGCCCTCGTTGACGTACGCGCCGCTCTCAGGGGTGATCTTGCGCAGCGGGTCGACGAGCTGGCTGGCGAATCTGAACTTGTCGGCAAAGAAGGAGAGCGTGTGCTGTTCCCGGTCCTTGGCGTCCCAGGTCTCCTGGAGCATGATGTGCCAGATTGCGTTTCTCTTCGGGGTGTTAGCTATGCTGTCTCTGCGTTGGGAGGGGGGAAGGGGAGATCGCACCCATGCCGGAGTAACAGACGCCTCGCCCGGCCCGCCCTTCTGATCCGACTCCGGGAGATCGTACGCGACAGGCGGGACCATGTTGATGCCGTATGGCATAGACGAGAGAGCATCGACGAGCTCGGTGCGCTTCTCCTCGGTCTCAAAGTTCTCCTGCGGAACGAGACGCGAGGCCTGGGCGACGGAGATGCCGTCGATCAGTCCGCCGATGTACTGGATGGCCGGGGTGTGCAGAAACTCCCAGTAGTTGTCGACGGTGTAGACGTCGACGCCGAAGCGGAGGCTGCCGTTGTTGCGGGGCATGGCGAAGTCGATCAGCGGCTTCATGGACTGCCTGGCCTCGTCGAGGCTGAGGTTGGGCGTGATGGCCATCGCGAGACTGGTCGATTCGCCGAGCGAGCTCAGGTATCCGCCCCAGCCCTCCTGGCCCCATTTCACGCCGTTGTCGACCAGGATGGAGGTCACTTCTTTAGAGGACAGCGAGGCTGTGAAGGAAATAACCGCCACCTTGCAATTCGTCAGTATAAGGGGTGTTGATGCAGAAGTGGCCTGCTCACCTGCAGCGGGACTTCAGGCCAGACGCGCGATGTGGTCTCCGTGACCACGCCGAACGAGGCAGCGCCGCCGCCGCGGACAGCGAAGAAGATATCCTGGTTCTGGTAGCGGTTGGCTGTGACGTATGTCCCGTTGGGAAGGACGACCTTCATTTGCATGACATTGTCCACGGCGAGGCCATGGGATGGGGAGAGGAGACTGTGGCCGCCGCCGGTGATATACCCGCCAGACGCCCCAACCGTCGGGCAAGCGCCTCCCATCGCCTTGAGAGTCAGCAAACAAGGCCCGTCGGACGGAGCGACCACATACCATGTAACCATGCTTGTGGGCGAACTCATAAATGCCGTCGAACTGCTGGCCGGCGCCATATGTGATGACCGGTCCAACCGACTCTTCGCTGGCTTCAGGTATGAAATCTTCGTCCAGCTGAATCGGCGGCTTGAGGTTATGCGTCCTGCGAAACAGGTTATCCCGGGATATCGAAAAATCAGACGAACGAGAGGACATACCAAATCGCCAGACTATGGCGCCCAGCACTGCGGCCCTTATAATCATGCCCGGTATTCTTGACCACGACATAAATCCCATGTTTCTCGGCGAAGTCCAGCCCAGCCTGGACATCGGACACCGTGCGCACATCGATATAGTAGTCGGGCACATTACCCTGGAAACACGTGCGGGCCAGCGGATGGAGGGAGCCATTGGAGCGCGGCAGATCGGTGAGCGGACAGCCGAGGCCGTCTGCCATGCAGACCGCATAGATGGGGTCCTGGTACGCGGGCGGCTGGGAGGAGATGAACTTTGCGTCGTGCGAGTGGCCCTGGGCGATCTGGCAGAGCGTCAGGTCCGGGGCGTGCGCGCGCGAATAGCCCTCGGCTTCGTAGCGCTGGTAGCACGGCTCGCCCCAGGGTCGGAGGGCGCCGAGGCGGCCCTGGACGGTTTCATTGAGGGCACGCCATTCTGCGTCGGGGACGTTGAGGATAGGGGGGAGACACGAAGCGAGCGAGGGCGCGGCGTGGGCCAGCGCCAGGAGTAGGAGGCTGGTTTGGGGGAACATGGCTGGTAACCTGGTTGTTGCTGTGTCTACCAGGGATCGTCGCGGTATTTATATTATTTACTTATGACTTCAGAGATGTACTGTCTGTCTGGTAAGCGAGATCTGGGATGTAACGCTCTGAGCCACGCACGGTATGCAGTCCAGAATGTCCTTAATGCAGTCCATATGCAGCGATCTACATATTCTCCGTGGGGCACCGGGAACTAGCGCAGGACCCTGAATTTAGCGTGTGTCTATCCAGCGCCATCCTTTGGCACTTCGTTGAATTCGCAGAGTACTAGAGACTTTTCTTCAGCAAGATCAGTTCGTCTACTGAGAATATTCCCATTCCCCTGCCATCATCAACCCTGTATCCTCTTCACAGCCTCGTCCATTATCGCACCTACTCCAACTCGGCTAGAAAACTGCTGCCTGCCATGACATCACGGTCAGGGGCCGCGTGGAGCCCGGTGGCTGTGGCTGGTAAGCGATGCTCGGTTGGAAGTCATGCGGAATATATCCTCATACAAAGGTACATAGTTTCTGCAGCTAGTTTCTGGACTCAGGGTAGTCATAAGCCCTAGTGGATCTCATGGTGGCTAGGCTGTAGCCATACTCCAACAAGCATTGACAAGTCAATCAATCGAGCACTTGAAGAAAAAAGAAGAGCAACTAAGTTTGACGTTCGAATATATTTAGTTCCAGGATGTACATGTAGGCTAAGAATTTCCATCGAATATTCCTTAGACTATGTATCCGCACAATCTGCAACCTTGTCGTCCTGCGCTCCACCGTCCAGGTCCAGAAGACCAGACTCTTACGTACAAATAACACCCCAAGAATGCTCGACGAGAAAACACGTGGGTATATAGACGCTGAGCCACATTGCGGCTCCTCGGACCGCTCCCGAAACAGAATACTTGCACGTACTGCCAACCCTCCGCGGAATCCCAACAAACAGAAGAGATCCCCTGATTGAGACCCGGTCGGTCTCCCGCTAGGCAGACGCGATTCATTGCTATGTAGGAAATAACTTGAAAGTGCTCATGTCGCATTCCCAGTGTCGATTCGGGCCCGGTCGGACGGAAACCGACGTCTATTTCGGCATTGGAATATTCGTTAGTTAAATTGAATGTAGGCCCTAAAGCGTGTATCTAAAGTAAGGATAGCGAAGGAACTGTCTATGAAGATAAACGTAATAGTGTAGCTAGTAAGTCATCGCTACTTACTTATATTCACTTCCCCATGAGGTAGTAGCTATGAAACCAACTGTCATACGGTTTACACCGAATTATTATTATCTAGTTTATATTTTACGTGCAGATATCGGCAAAAAGGCCGCATTTCTGCAGCCAAGCCAAACCAAACCCTAAGCGGTTCTTCCCGCCAAATACCCGAAATGCGGGGAACTACAGTTACTGACCTGCAGAAGACACAGGTAGATTAAATACCCGAGGGGTCTGGGTCTGCGGAGAATTCACCCCAGTCAATGCATATATAAACGAAATGCACCCTATCCTATCGCATCTATCCACTGGCAAACAATTGGGTCAACACTCCCAAGATGCGGTATACCACCACCTACGCGCTCGCAACGGCCCTGATACCGCCCCTGGCGGCGGGAAAGTCGCTGTGGGCGAATAAACCGGGGACGTACGAGGACCTGATCACGACTGCGTATCCGCTGGGGAATGGGGCTCTTGGGGGTACAGTCGGCCTGCGGTTGCGATTTTCAAATCTAGGATGCTGATAGAGGCCGTCAGCGATGCCGCTCGGGGCGTACGGGCGGGAAATAGTGAATTTGAACGTCGATTCGCTGTGGCGCGGGGGCCCGTTTGAGAGCAAGGTATGACTGTCTTGCTGGACATCGAGTCTGTAGCGTCTGCTGATATAGACAGTCATACAAAGGCGGAAACCCCGAAACTTCCATAGCGGACGCCCTCCCCGGGATCCGGGAGCACATATTCCAGAAAGGCGAGGGGAACATGTCGGCGCTGCTGGGGTCGGCAGAGCACTACGGCTCGTACCAGGTGCTTGCGAATCTGACTATTGACATCGGGGATGCCAGTGGGGCGGCCGATTACAAGCGGAACCTGGACCTGGCGACGGGGGTGTATGATGACGGGTTCAGAGTCGGGGATGCTGGATATGAGCGGTATGGTTGCTGGCCTGCAAGACGTGGGAGATGCTGATCAGACAGAGGGGCATTTTGCTCGTATCCCGACCAGGTGTGTGTTTACCGGATTCGCTCGAATTCGTCTCTGCCTGCTGTCTCGGTAAATCTGGAGAACCAGGTGGCGTCGCCGGCTCCAAAGGTGAGCTGTAGCGATGGGAGCATAAGCCTGTACGGGCAGACGAAGGAGGATGTCGGGATGATCTACAACGCCCGGGCTACAGTTGTCGCTCCTGGGGTGAACGCCGCCGACTTGTGCTCTAAGGATGCATCTGGGATCACCGTGCCAAAAGGCCAGGACGAGGTGGTTGTCGTCATTGCCGCCGGGACGGACTACGACGCCTCCAAAGGCAACGCCGAGTCTGGCTTTTCATTCAAAGGGAAGGATCCGTCCGAGGGAGTAAAGCGGACGGCAAGCAAGGCTGCTCAGAAGTCATATTCCGACCTCAAGGCGGCCCACACAGAAGACTTCGGCGCGCTCTTCAACAAATTCACGCTGAAGCTCCCAGACCCGAAAGGCTCGGCCTCCAAGCCCACCGCCGACCTGATCAATTCGTATACGCAGTCGGGAGACCCGTTCGTTGAAGGCCTGCTCTTCGAATACGGGCGATACCTATTTATCTCCTCATCGCGCCCTGGCAGTATGCCGCCTAACCTGCAAGGCCTGTGGACAGAGCAATATTCACCCGCATGGAGCGCCGACTACCACTCCAACATCAACCTGGAGATGAACCACTGGGGCATTGAGCAGACCGGGCTCGGGGAGCAGATGGAGCCGCTCTGGAAGTACATCACGGAGACGTGGATGCCGCGGGGCGCAGAGACGGCAGAGCTGCTGTATGGCGCGACTGAAGGCTGGGTCACGCACAATGAAATGAACACATTTGGACACACAGCGTAGGTGACGACCAGCCTGCATGAGTCGCCTATTAACGTACCGCAGGATGAAAAGCGTCGCCGGATGGGCCAACTATCCCGCGACCAACGCATGGCTGTCGAAACACGTCTGGGATCGCTTCGACTATTCCAAGGACTGCGAATGGTACCAGAAAGTCGGCTACCCGATTCTCAAAGGCACCGCGCAGTTCTGGCTGTCCCAGCTGGTCAAGGACGAATACTTCAACGATGGCACCTTGGTCGTGAACCCATGCAACTCGGCCGAACACGGGCCTACGGTGAGTGCGGCCAAATCATCCCAGAAGTTCATTTTCTAACCGACCCAGACTTTCGGCTGTACGCAGTACCAGCAGATGATCTGGGAAGTCTTCGAGCATATCCTCCGCGGCTGGGATGAGTCTGGGGACACAGACACATCCTTCAAGGACGCGATCTCTAGCACGCTCGCCGCGCTCGACAACGGCATCCACATCGGGTCGTGGGGCCAGATCCAGGAATGGAAGCGTGACATCGACGAGAAAAACAACACCCACCGCCACCTATCCAACCTGCACGGGTGGTACCCGGGGTACACGATTGCCACGCAGCACGACAACGCGACCATCACGCAGGCCGTCGAGACCTCGCTGTACTCGCGGGGCACGGGGGTCGAGGATGACAACACGGGCTGGGGCAAGGTGTGGCGGAGCGCATGCTGGGCTCTTCTGGGCAACGTCGACGAAGCGTATTTCGAGTTGACGCTTGCGATCCAGGCCAATTTCGCAGACAACGGCTTCGACATGTACAGCGGGAACCCGCCGTTACAGATCGACGCAAACTTCGGGGTCCTGGGCGCAGTCATGTCGATGCTGATCCGCGATCTGGATCGCTCGCACGCGGATTGTAGCTCGCAGCGCGTTGTGCTGGGTCCTGCTATCCCGCCTTCGTGGGGAAGAGGGAGCGCTGAGGGTGTTAGGCTCAGAGGGGGAGGGACGGTGGATTTCAAGTGGGATGATGCGGGCAAGGTTGTTTCGTGCAGGGCTGACCTGGGTGGACGGAGGGGTCCTGCAGTCGAGTTCAGCGTGCAGGGAGGGTCGTCGATAGAGTGCTAGCCCAGTATAGTCAATATAGTAGCACACGTACTGACGGGGTGGAAATACCCGACATCATCGGAATACCCCCGATGCCGATCCCCCTCTCTACCCCATCAGCCAAAAATCACAACTTCTTCTTCTTCCCTCCTAAACCTGCACACAATACAATGGACTCCGTCAAAGGCAAGGTCTTCGCCGTCACCGGCCTAGCCGGCATGGGCCTCTCCGTCGCGACGCTCCTGCACTCCCACGGCGCGCGGCTCTCCCTCGCCGACAAAAACCCCACAGCCCTAAGCACGGCCGTCGCACGCATAAACCCGGCAGACGCGAGCACAGTCCTAACTACCGAGGTAGACATCACCTCATCTTCTGCGGTGAACAGCTGGATCGAAGCCACGGTCGCGCATTTCGGGCGGCTGGACGGCGCGGCAAACATGGCCGGTGCGATCGGGGCAAAGCACGGTGTCGGGAAACTGATCGACCAGGACGACGAGGAGTGGGACATGCTGCTGCGCGTCAACATGACGGGGCTGTTTTACTGTCTGCGCGCGCAGCTGCGGAGTATCTTCGCCACGGCCGAAGGGAAGGGGAGTATTGTCAACGCGGCGAGTATCCAGGGCTTGCGCGGGTTTGCGTGCCATGCGGCGTATTCGGCGACGAAGCATGGGGTTGTCGGGTTGACCAGGTCGGTTGCGAAGGAGGTGGGGGAGGGTGTTAGGGTTAATGTGGTTGCGCCGTGAGTTCGATTCTTTCCTCTGTCTATTGGGTTGACTGTTGACGACTGCAGCGGCTCGGTGCAAACGCCGTTGCTGGATCGGGCGACGGCCATCCAGGGCGGGCCTTCGTCGACGCCTACAATCATGCCGCGCGTGGGAACGCCCGACGAGATTGCGCAGATGGTCGTGTTTTTGCTGAGCGATGCGGCGTCTTTTACGACGGGGTCTGTTTTCAGTGCTGATGGGGGGTGGGATCCGTAACTTGTCGCAGTTGTCTATCAGACTCGATCAATTGTGAACGCCTCGCTATGCCCGAGTTGAGTGTAAATAACGCCATTCCAGATTATTATAGCAGGTCATCCAGCCACAAATACGCCCATATCCCTAGAAATGTTAACCCAGTCACGACATGGAAACAGCACATACACATAATGACCAAGAGGTTGAATGTGTAGGTGACTGGCAGCTCTGGCTCGCTGTCCGCAGCATCGGTCGCACTGTATATGTCAGTAACTGTCCACGAGCAGGATCAGACAGACCAACTTTGCAAAAGGCCATCCATCCACGTAGTCAAGGTACGTCCAGCCCAGGCGCGCATTCTGCAACGTCAGTAGTCGGAAACCCACTATTATCCTGCTACTCACTTTGTCTGCCAAACCGACAGTGGTGTTCACTAAAACCGTCAGTCATCGAACGGGAAGCACGGCAGAGACATACAATAATGGAAATAGAGAATATCTCGCCGAGAACCATTCCCAGCCAGCACCCCAAGCCCACCCGGGGCATAGACAACACCGTGGTTGGATCCGTAGACAGTTGCCCCGCCGCCGCTGGTGAGTCTGCGGCCTTGTCTGTCGAAAAACGGCCCTCGAACATGCCTCGACCGTCCTACGTGAATGCTATACCTGCACTCAGTCAGACACTCTAGCCGAATCAAAAGAAAGAACACATCAACATACTCCTCACCAGCCGCGGGAAGCCCCCTCGCAAACCGACAACACTTCCCGTAACTAAACCACAGATAATAAAACGGCTCTGCATAACTGACAAACGACCCTTCAACAGGCCTGACCTTCCTCTGCGGCATGGAAGCCAACTGTCTCGCATCCGGGCGTTCTTTGCGCACGATCGCCCGGAGATCCCGCGCCAACGGTACCTGGAAGATACCGTCCCAGAAGCTCCCGAAAACCAGATACGGCGCTCCGGATTCCTGGTCGGCCACGAACGCCGGATCGATCGCATTCGACCGCGAATACGGATGCACGCGGGACAGCGGCCCCGAGCCCGAGTGGACCAGCGCTCCGTGGTCCGTCCAGGGCCTCCCCGGCTCAATGGCGTCGGTGGAAGCAACCCCGATGGCGCTGTGTCTGCTCCCGCGGGTACTAACGGCGTAGAAGCAGTAGAAGACGCCATTGCGAAAGACAGCTGTCGGGGCCCAGGGACGGGTGCGGTTCTGCTTGGGGATGATGGTCGGCCCGTCCAGGACGGTCCCGAGTTTGCGCCATGGGCCACTGAGAGACGGGGCGTGGAATATGGGGATGTGCACGCCGCCTTTGAAGAGGTAGAAGGTGTTGTTATGTTCGAGGATGTTGGGGTCGTGCGCGGCTATGTTGCCGGGGTTTGGGAGCGGGTAGGCTGTTGTTTGGGGGAATGCGTGTTTGACTGCATTAGGAGCTGAGCCAGCTATATAGAACACGACCAATTGCAGGAGGAGTAGTATTGGGACCATGGAACGGATGGTTGTGGAAAAACGGCAAGGTAGATGAAGGTGGACAAGCATCCCCAGAAGAAATGCCGGATAAGGATGATCTCCCGATCCGGATTAGTGTCAGGAATTATGGTCTGGCCGGTACTATGATTGGCTGGTGGAAGTACATCATGTTAAGGTTAAATCCAGACAATCAGACTGTCTTTATACTTAAAACTTCAGCCAATCGTTATTCTGGAGTCAAAACAGTCCCTTTGTACTATACCCAAACTGTTCAACATACCCCTGAGGAATTACTTAAAGAGCGATTCCAACTAGTGATACACCTAGTCTAAGACGCTATAATAATAGATACATTAAATAATTAGAGAACAGCATTTAAAATAATGAAATAACAGTAAGAACTAAGTAGTAATTAGATTAGAGTCCCGTATTATTTGCAATGCCTGTTTTATCGCGTGCCATCCGAGCCCCCCCTCCTAGGATTAGCGCTCTCCCGTACGATCGACCTCTCTCTACTCTCTCGATAGCTCTCTCCGCCTTTATGCTTCATCCTAGCAAGCCTAATCCACCATTTTCAGCTTTATTATCTTTCCTATTTCAGAGTGACTAACCCCCCGCACTAACAAGCCACCCAAGCGAAGCGACGGCTGCAGGTTTATTCGTATTAACAAACAGACCACCACCCTGAATCGACCTGGAGAGGAGGGATGGGGACAGGGAAAGCGGAGGAGAGCGATCATCCGGCAGTCATAGAACAATGCATGTGTATTGCATAGGGTGTGTCAACTCTGCTTGCTATCATACATGAGCTTCCTCTCTTCCGCAACCCAAGACCCTACTGTTCAACGCCGCTCTGTTGCCCTGTTACAAACAGAACAAGATAATCACCTACTATATACCAGACCAACCCTCAATCCCCCAGCACAATCCCCGCGAGATCTTCCCAATCAAAAACATCCTGAAACGGGTCAAAACCCGCGGGTGGCTAGAACAGTTAGTCGAGACAAACTGACCTTCAGACAGACCAACATACCGTGAACCCAAACGCAGTCGGCTGCACCATATTCCCATCGAACACCGACGCAAGCGGTGGCGCCAGGCCGGCACCGGAAAAAAGATTCGCGGCCTAAGCTGGGTCAGTTCGATGCACGCGAGGATGTTGATTATAACTTGTACTGACTTGAGCTGCAAAAATACCCATGCCCAGATCTCCGAGGTGATCACAGTGGGCATGCTTCATGAAGAGGGACTGTGCGAAGGAAAGAATCCGGTCGATGACCTCCTGCTTGACGATGGTTGACTGGGACGGCGAGAGTTTGGTTTTGACTAGGGCTATGAGAGCCGACATGAAGAAGTACTCCTTGGCTCCTTTGGCCACCGAGAACAACTTTGTCTCGAGACAGACGAGGATCGTCTCGACAAGCGACAGGAGGGATTCAGGGTACCCTGGCAGAGTGCGGGGAAGAGCGGTGGTGGATGGAGCTGCAATTATATTAGGGCATGCCATCGGGGAAGTTGATAAACTTACGATGCTTATTATCTCGGGGGCGCAGAAGCTGGCAGACCGAGCAGCACGCCTGCAGAGTCCAATCCCCTATATTGGATAGAGACAGCTGTCTCGTGGTCTCATGGAGCTGTCGCTGCGTCGATAGCATCATGGTCGCTGCCTCCAACCGAGCCCGAGCCGATGGCGCGAACAGTGGCTCTTGGGCCTCCACGGCAAACGGCGTGTGTATACATAAAAGCGCCTGGCCAATTCGGGTTTCCAAAACCGCTCTCACCAGTTTTATTTTCTGCTGCGTCTGGATATCTTCATCCGAAGCCGCCCACGCAGGAATGGCTAAGAGATGCCTGTTGAATTCCCAGTCCATCCGCGTGATTTCTTCGTACCGACAGGTGATCCGAGGGGAGTGCATTAGTGAGCATGCTTTCAGTCGCAGCGGAAGAGACTTGGACATCACAGCTTGGAAAGATGAGCTGGTAAACTCGTTAACGGGATGCTCAGCCGGAAGTTTCACCATATTCTCGTGGATCTCGTCATCATTGACATTCAACGGAAGAGCGGTGTCATAGTCTGAGGCCTGCACCGAGGGAGGCATCCCTCGGTCGATCGCAACCTGGAGGTCCAGCTCGACCATGGTAGCCCATATCCGCCGTCGCATCTCCTTGTTGAACACAGATATCTTGGAGTATCTGCCGGGATCGCGATGATAACCCGACAGCATTGCCTGCTTGAGCAGTGTCCCCGTCGCCAACCAGGCCTTACTCCGATCTATGCCATGACAATTATGGGCGGTTATCAGCAGAACATGAAGCCGCAGGATTGTGATCTCCGGCCGCTTTATTTCGGCATTCAGAAGCCATTTGTCAGCGTAACGAATCCATTCAAGCGCAGTATAACAAGCCAATGGCACATCGCTCTTGGACTGGAGGGTGTCAGGGTCAGCTAAGTTCCAAGCACAGGACAAGACCAGAAGCAGCTGGGCGACGAAAGCGGGCGAGACCAAATCGGGAGTATGCCTTTGGACCCAGAAATGCTCGAGGTCTCGGAGAAAGGAGGGAATGTGGAGGATCCGGTGAGTTGACTCTATATATGTCATGTAGAGGCCAACCAGTTCATCGACCACCGGACGCGATGGCAGCCGGAGGATCAGAGTTCTCGTATCAGGCGTTGGGACCGGTTCGCTTAACGGCTTCCATTTCCAGAGGCCTCTTTTCACCCGCTCCAAGTCCGGACGAAACCTGGCGAGATTCGGGTACGACAGGCGAATTTCTTCAGCGAACGATTTTATATCAGGAAACTGTATCGCGGTCAGCATGGCTGCAAATAAACCAGACAGATGCACCACCTGCGCCATGAGATTTGCAAATATACCGGACCCATTAAACCGCGTCCTGGTTTCCTTTCCCCTCAAAATAACCCTGGGTGAAATATCCAGCTGCTGCGAGGGGGATGCCAGAAGATCGGCATTGCAATCGTCCTCGGCGTGCTCAACAGGCACATCAGTCTCGCGAGGACGTCTGGTTGCGTTGACATACGGGTCCGGGTTGAAGGCAGCTTTGGGGGCGCCGAGGACGGTTTCCAGAAAACGGTCCCTCTTCTCACCACAAGGGGGCCTGTCAGCCGCCGGGGGCTGGGGGGGCTCAGGCCCCGGGGGCAAGGCCCTTAGCCCCGAGTCCCGGGGGGAGTGGACGGGAACAGCCCGGTCTTGCGCGATTGCAGTGGAACCGGGCTCTCGGTCGGACAAGGGAGTGGAGGAAACCGTGGAGGGCTGCTGCCATAGGAAACCGTCTTCGTAGCGGCAATTGGAGGGCGTTTTGCTCTTCTGGCAACGGCCGCAGATGGGATACTCGCGCGAACAGCGGAGCTTTCTGCTGCGGCACGGTATACATGCCACGGCGCGTCTCTTGCGTTTCCTAGGTCGCTCTTGCGGTTGGGCCTGGGGCTGGGGCTGGGGAGTTGGCGCCCCTGGGCTTGGGAGGATGGCAGACATGGCTGGATGATATCAAGGACAAGTTATCTTTTATTCTTTAGCTTCAGCTCTGCTTGTCGACACAGCTGACGCGGTCGGGCCTTTTACCCGGATCGGGCAACAGTCTCCGATGTGTCGAATTGCTCTAATAGATCTACAAGACCCTCTGTACACTAACCAGGACGAAGAGACAGGTGCGTATTCGCCGGTATTCTGGCTGTCAATCTTAAACGTACAGGATTTATTCCTGTCATCAGATCGACACCCATGCTAGGCATCCATATATCAACTCCGACGCTCGGATATATCGATCTATAACATATATCAACACCATCGCTGCAGCCTGATATCCCCAAGTCTTATCCCGACCCTTTCGGATGGCGCCAAAATGCTCCGCTCGCTCCTCTCCCTCACCACTCACCACTCAACCCCGGACTACATCTTCCCCCGCGTCGACCCTGAAGTGGACAGCGAGGACTGTCTCAACGACTGCAGCGATTGCACTGTACGGTGTCCGTCAAAAGTGAAAGTCGAGACCTCCACCCCGCTCATGGGCGTGGGATTTATTTTGTCTCTCATGTGGGCGGGCACAAGTTCGCGGCGAATGTGCTCATCTATCGAAAGACGGCACAGCTGATGATTTGGCTGGCGAGAGTGAGACCGGAGCACTGTGAGGACGTTGTCAAGTACACTATCCTGCAGGGGAAGGTT